>VUQI01022116.1:7170-20720 GCA_015106735.1 Paratilapia polleni
AGCAGACAGCAGAAAATTATCCAAGACACAAAGAAGCTATTGTGGCTCTGCGTGGATAGACTGAACAATGTGTGCATGAGGAGATCCACATAGATGCAAATAACCTTTCTGTCAAACATATCTGAAAAACAGAGTGCAGAATTGCTTTTTCATTTGGCTCCAGGTGCACTAAAATAGCACCTCCACACTACATACCTGCAACACCTTTCACCCTTCAGAACATCAATTTTACGCACAGTTCCTGACATAAGACTGTAAAGAAAAGGAATTTCTTTTGGATGCCTACAGAGGGAGGTGGCTTGTTGGGACCTGAGACGCAAAAGCTTCTGAGACTACAACTTCAGACTTTGAATTGACCCTGGAGGCTGATAGGCTACAAATAAAAGCAAAGATTTAAAAGTCTCTAGGTAGAAAAACCACTCGCTCTAAAATTAGCAAACTATAATAATTTGTGCAAAGTGACTTGGCTTTTGATCGACACAAACTTGAATCTGTGGGAAATGGTTTTAAATTTCAAAGGCAAAGAGTGTTTGTCCATGGGCTTATGAACAGCAAACCTCAACTAATCACTTCCAGTTTCCAAACTTGCTTAACTGCATTTGTTTTAACCAGAAGCCTGGAAGCGAAATAGTAAATGGTAAATGGACTGGTACTTATGTAGTGCTTTTCTACTCAGTTTCTGTGTACTCAAAGCACTTTACACTACAGGCCACATTCACCCAGTCACACATACATTCATACAGCACTTTTATCTACACTTAAGTGCTTACTAACATTCACACACACTCACACTCCGATGAATGCATCGGGGGCAACGTGGGGTTCAGTATCTTGCCCAAGGATACTTCGGCATGCAGACTAGGGGAGCCAGGAATCAAACCACTGACCTTCCGATTAGTAGACGACTCACTCTACCTCCTGAGCCACAGCCACCCACTAATGGTGCAGAATTTAGTGCATTTAGTGCATAGACACTAAATGTATGCTTGTTTGAAGAATTCTTGGCGTAATCACACTTGGCAGTGGGACTAATCAGATTTATTAATTTAAAACTCAATTTAATGCCTAAAAGGTGGCAAAGAGGAATAAGCACTTTTTGTGACCTAATTCTAAGACTTTCAAACAGTTCTCCTATCAGCCAGTGTCTAAATCAGGCTGCTGGTACAAACAGTGCAGTACTGTGTGGATATTCGTCCGTTCACGCGCAGTGATAATCCTGACTAGTGAGAGCTGATATGAGTTTTAAGGCGACATTTCAGCTGTGAGAAGCGCGTTAAGTCTGTGCATTCCTGCTGAGGGCGAGCCGACCCTCCTCACAGACAGGGGGAGCCGCCTCTCTGCTAAAAGAAAAAACCCCACCCCTGTTTGGTTTTTTGCAAGTGACAGCACGCGATGTCAGTCCCACTGAGGACAGGAATGTTAATCAACACCTTGTATCATCGGGTTTGCAGGTCCCGATGGGGTTTATGATGGTATGAATGTTGGACGAGGACTCGGGAAGGAACGCTGCCAAAGTGAGGAATGGAAGCCCCAGGGCATTGTGGGGCAGATCCAACCTGGAGCTGACAATGAAGAGTGCACGAAAGCATTCAGATGTCACAGAAGAAGACAGAGCTCTGACTGTTATTATACCTGAGTGGAATTAATTCCTTTTAAAAGCAAGCTCAGCTGGAAGATAAACTTAATGAACCTAAAGGCAACACAGAGATATTTCCTGTGCAACGTTGTAATTTAAAGTCGTATTTCAACTTGCTCGTGTTATGTTTCCCCACCATAATTATAAAGGGCTCATGACTCCAGCTCACTTTTGCAATATCACTATCACTTTCAAGCACTTTGTGTACAAAAACATGTGTAATTAGCCACACGTGGTGTTTACAATCTTGCGGTCGTGAGAATATGAGAACTGGATCATAGCTGGATTTATGATCTTCAAATGTGACAGCAGAGGCCAATTAAAATTAAAAAGACTACTGCTCAATACAGTTTGTCTCCCTCTTCTGGTGGAAAGGCTACAGCACAAAACATTGGGAACTGACTGATGCTCTTATAATCTACTTTAATGTCACATCAACTAGTAGCTGCAAACTTGATTGTGCTGAGTTCCTAAAGAGAGCTGAGACTACTGTTTAGAAAGCTGAAGGTCACTTGGGACTCTGCAGTGTTTGCGTGTGTCTGTGGACAAATCATTTTTATATGTGGGAAGAGTGGGCTGTGTACATGGTTGCCATGACAACATAGTAAAACACACACAGAAGCTGAGAGTCCATCAGAGTACTGTTTTGGCCTAAGACATCTGGGAAACACCAAGTACTGCGGGGGAAAGGATTTCTGCTGAGCACTGAAAATGTCGAAGTCCATAAAACAGATCACACATTCACAGGCTGTTATCAGAAGGTAAACAAAAATTAAATACAGTTTCCGTTCCTTCTCATTATTCAGGCAAGGACAAATGGACTGTTTACTCAGCCACTGAGGGTTTCTGCATTTAAATGTCAACCCAAGTAATTACATCAAGAACCTACATACAGAGAAACTAAGGTAACCCAGTTAAAATGCTCAGTGCGAGTTTTCAGAGGCAAAAGACAGACATTCAAAAGGCTTAAATAAGGCTGAGAGGATTTTGGTATTTTATCTTAAAACGTTTAAATAAGTGATTTATTGCCCAAAATTACTGCTGCTTAATTTTCTGTTGAAAATATTTTAACATCTACTCAGTTGGAAAGTAGTTCATTATCAGACTGCCATCACTGATATTGCTGATAAGCAATACTGTCCTTACTTTTGATTTGTATATTTACTTTATTTGAATTAGGAATGCAGATATCTGGACTGGACACAGGAGCAAAGAGGATGGTATTTACCATGACAGGAGCCCATGTTTATCTGTCCTGTCAAATCAGTTTTGTGCTGGCTAAATGAAGAGCTTAAAGACTTTAAAACAGGCCAGTTTTTACATAACAACAAAAACAAAGTAAAGTAAGAAAAAATATCAGTGTCGTTATTGGCTATCGTCAAATCTGTAATTTCAATAATAAAAGTTCTGCTAAGAGAGCTGGCCGTCCACTCTTTTGGCCCTCAGGGCTTGTTGTATTGTGGGTGGAGGCATGGAAAAGGTTAACATCATCACCATCAGCACCCCAGCAGCCCCTCCCAAGCAGAGCCTCCTCCTATTACCATCCCTGAGAGATGTAGCGCGGTGGAGCGCTCGGACCTACCTGCGCAGCACATTCGGCTGTACAAATGAGACCCCACTTCTCCGCAGCTCATTTCATGGATGTAATTAGTTCGTCGATAGAAAAATCCCTGCTCCAGCCCGCCGCACCAGGACGGCAGGACAGCAGCCTGCACTGTATCCTCCACTCCGGCCATCCCGGCTTGTGTTCGTCCCGCGCGTAAACGCAGAGCGCGCTGGAGTTTCTTTCTCGAAAACGCCCCCTGACTCGCGTGTTTCTCGACTGTGTAGTACCAGCCCTGAAAACTTTTTTCTCTCCTCTACGAGAGCCACATGGAGGAGAAAAAACAGGGTCGAGTCAGATTGCCGACACTTTGTCACAAGCCCAGCCCACTCTTGTTTTGTTCAGTAAGATGAAGTGGAGAGCTCTCGGCTGCTCCATCCCTCCTCCTGTGATGTCGCCTCCGTTCATACGATTTGTGCCACTGAAACGCGCCTGAGCGGGACATCCCCGAAATACACACACCGGAGGGTCGTATATACTGCCGAGGACTGTACGCTACGTCCTTATTTTAGCATGCGTGATAACTGCCTTTCCCAAGATTACATAACCCCCCCCCAGTCCCACAAATGCAAAGCAGAAACAGGAATGGCTTCTAGGAAGACGCCAACTTTACAGGCGGTGACAGACGCCTCTCTCAATTGTCTCGCAGTGAGCGCTCACAGGAGGGCAGAGTGCAGGTTTGACAGCGCGCATATTACGGTGGTAAATCACAACTTTCCCTCCACATCTGCAACAGCTGTGGCTCATAAATATCTCCGACAGTGGAGTCTTGTTTTCTCTCTTTCTTTGCGCAACTTTAAGAAATATTTAACATAACTGGAAAGGTGCTGGCTTCTCGTTAATCCTCATGAGCAAAATAGAACTGGCCTGACCGTGAGCGCATTTATGACAGCAATCATATTTCTTTTACTGTGGGGTGAATGTTTTCTAAAGTACAATCTGGCCACAGGACTGCAGATTAAGCAATAAAATCATAACAGTAGAGCATTTAAATTACTTAACAACAGAACAATTATCTGATTTCTATTAAAGACGAGCTTGTTTTTTAATAGGAATTGGATGATTATTTTGTTAGAAATAAGCTGATGATCTCCTTATATGTCGCCACTGTTGGCATTTAACGGGTAAAGTAACAAAAAACATTACAATGAGCTATATTCTGCATGTGATGTAGTTTTAATTCTTTGTGGAGGTTTGCACCAGTGGGGTTGTTCAAAGTAAGGACTGATGAGTGAAAATGTGTTCATCCAGATCATAACTGAGTTACTGAGTGTTTAGAAATTCCTCTTGCATTTGAAAATGTCAATAAACACACAAATTAAAGCAATCAACTGGTCTACAAGTAATTCATAAAATGTGTCTTTATTTTTAACATAATTAGAACTTTTATGAAGAGTACTGAGCAAAAGTCTTGAGTCACCCCTCATTTCGTTATATTTTGCTTCCAGAGTCAAACTTTCTTGTAATTTCTAAAGTGATCCTGATATTTCTCCAGGCTTTCTGAAGGTCTTTCAAAGGTTTTCTTTGGACATTGGCTGCTTTTTCACTCATTTTCAGTCCAGTGTTGTGTCTACACATAATAGACAACTTAACAAAGAACCAATTTTACATTGTATCTTTAGGCATTTTGTTACTAGCAGCCTGTCACAAAAACACATAATTTGTTCCGATTTCTTTAGTTGAATCTATGAAAAATGCCAAAGATAACACAGTTTGACAGGCATAGAATATTGTTCTTGCACCAACAAGGTGATTCCCAAAGAGCTGTTAGTTGAAAACTTGGCATATCTCAGCATGATGTGCAGTGTGTCCTTGAAACAAATCAGAGGAAACTGGACAAGTGGAGGGCAAAAGAAGACATGGCAGGTCTAAACAATTATCTACAGCAGGTGAACAGTATCTGAAAGTCATGTACTTAAGAAAAAAGAAGAAAAAAATCCAGTAAAGACCTGACACAGGACCTGAGAGATGCATCTTCAGCTGATCCATCTACTGTTTGCCAAAGGATGGCTGTCAAGAAGCCATTCTCAAAGAAGGGAAACGGAGAAAAGGCTGAGGTATGCCAAATTACACAAGACTGAAAATCAGTGGCAACAGGTCTGATGGAGTGATGAATCCAAATTTGAAATTTTTGGTTCAAATCACCATCAATATGTACGGAGGAGGTCAGGAGAGAGGTCCAACAGTGAATGTCTACAGCCATCTGTAAAACATGGTGGAGGCTCTGTGATGGTTTGGGGCTGCATTTCAGCCAATGGTGTTGGAGATTTTGTCAAAATTGATGGAATTATGAACCCAGAAAAGTACAGTCAGATTTTGATTCACCATGTAATATCATCTGGAAAACATCTGACTGGCAACAGCTTCATTTTTCAGCAATGATCCCAAACACACTGCAGATGCAGTAAACACATACCTGGATAGAAAAACACACAATGGAGCATTATCAGTCATGGACTGACCCCCCCAGAGCCCGGACCTCAACATTATTGAAGCAGTGTGGGATCATCTTGACAGAAAATAGAACAAAAGGCAGCCAACATCCAAAGAAGGGCTTTGAATGTCCTTCAAGAAGCCTGGAGAACTATTCCTGAAGACTACTTAAAGAAATTAGAAGAAAGCTGCCTAAGAGAGTTCAGGCTGTGTTGAAGAATAAAGGCGGTCATACCAAATATTGACTTTAAAGCTGGTTAGAACTGTACAGACTCAGTTTTTGCCTTATATACTGCATTTCCATTTATGTTTGCATGTTTCAATAAATCGCTGCACCTATTTCTCATTTTCCTAGCAAAATGTAAAGAAATGAGGGGTGGGTCAAGATTTTTGCACAGCACTGTGTATGTCTAGGTTTTAGCAAGTGACCTACAAGAAAAGAACAAAGTCTTGGAGCGTGTCCAGGAGACATGGTTTCTGGTTCTTCACCCTCTGAAATATAAACACAGATCAGAGCCAAAGGCCCTGCCTCAGCATGGACACACAGAGTACTGTATGTTATGTCTGACAGACAATAAGCCCAACTGCTAGTGAGGTTTACCACTAATGTTTTATGTTATGTTGAGTATTGTGAAGGGCATGTAAGGACATGGTGGGTGTGCATTGTTTATTGTTTTGGTGTCCTTTAGTAACAGAATGTTTTCTCATTTTTCAGTTATAGCCCAGCGGGGCATCCTCCCTCCTCCCTCTGTTATTACCGCCACAGTGAAAGCAGGCAGGAAAGTGAGTCACAGCTGAACACCACGAGACAAAATCTGAAACCGATCCTACACTGTGCTGTCTGTGGTGTGTGGTTTAGCAGACACGGCTGCCAGTCTGCTGGGTCTTCCATTAACAGTGGTGCAGATTTGGGTGTGGCTTCCTAAATGGATTAGACATACTGTTAAGGACTTTTATTGTGATGTGAATGTATCTTTCTAATCTTTAGAGTCTTCAAAGACCTTTGCACAAAATAATTTGCGGAAATCTCAAGGTAAAAAAAAAAAGAAAAACAAAAAGTGAAAGACAACAGGGAAGGGCATTAAATGGAGATCAAGAACAGATCAAAATCAACAGAAGCTTCTAATGAAGCTGATGATAGTTTATGACTTAGCAGCACTTAGATTCCTTTAAGGTCCTAAGGATCTAAATGAGCGTTTGTTATGACTGTATCCAGGATACACAGTCTACTGTCCTCAGTATCGAGTTTACTACCATTAGTCAGTCACCATGTGTGGCGTCCTAAAAGCTTTTTTTAAACCTGGCTCTGGGTAAAGTCCCTTTTACCTACTTCCACCTTCCCTCTGGGTCAAAGGCACCTTGTTGCTCCAGCAAACTACAGTTCAACATACACAAGTGGACACAGGTTGTGTCCTTAAATTGAAATGTTAGACTTGTGCTGAATCTGTAATGTAAACAACGAACAGACAGCCTGATATTGATCACGACACCGCCTCCCTCGGTTTAAAATACATAATGAAAGTACAGACAGAAGCTATAAAGAGGGAATATGACCGCTCCTGATATACAGCCCTACTGTCTGCACTGCGGCAAGTAGAGAGCTGAAAGCAGATCTCCTCAAATGCAAATCACCTTGATATCGACAGAAGCTAGAGATGATACATGGCCTAGTTTTGCAATGCAGTGGTGGCACGCAATTTACCAGTCAAACTACGCTTCCTGCCAACCTTTGTTTGATCACTACTTCAGCTGTGCGCAGTTTGAAAACCACGTGTGGTCAGGCCATAAAGATAGAGAGGGGATGAGCATAAATGTGTGTTTAATTTGTCCTGTTTTGCTTATGTTCTGATCATATTTTGGAAATTAACTCTGCTCATTTAGGAGAAAAACTTTTAAATAGGCTTTTTTTTTGCTGTGATGGCCTGTCAGTGCTACTGTCAGTGTCTACTCAAGGTGTGTCCTCCTCCACCCAATTACAGAGTCACAGTGTAGTTTATAGCTGAGAATACTGGGAGATAAGAGTACAGTATCATTTTAGATTAGCATAGCAACTAACTACATCAAGATGGTGTGCATCCTGTTACAGTTTTCTTTAGGTAGGTGAGTTTTCTGTAACTCAAGGCCATTTTATTTGTTTTATGCAGGTTGATCATCCAGTAAATCTGCGGGGCTGGTTTTAAAGTGCCTGGTAGCCAAACAGGTTTCTCATTTGAGAGGCAAAAAAACCCTCCAATTGTTGTTATTCTCTCTGCAGACTGTCAGTCAAAAATCCTTTAAAGTACCTCAGGGCGTGTCACCTGCAGAGGCGTGTTTGACGCCACCACAGTGTTAAGCTGTGTCAACGGTAACATGGGCCTTGCTGAGGTGTGTCTGGTGACATTAAAACATCTGCAGGTAACCTTCAGGCTGCATAGTTTGGTTGAACAGTGTGTAATTCTTCTCTCGTGCCTGCGGCATGATTGGTTAGCGAAGAGGATATGATTAACCGAACAATGAAAAAACAAGCCAAGATGAAACAGGTTGAACCAGCATATCAACAATACAGCAGTCTCCACAACTTGGGTAGGTCCGAAAAGTGGAGAGCTTAAAGTTAAATCAAGCTACCACATGGGAGCCACACACACATACATCTTTAGCCAGATCTCTACAGAGACAAAAAAAAAAACTGGATGAAATGATGGAGCATTTTTAAGCAGAGAAAAACTCCAACTTCGGAGCAAAGCTGAAGCTGAGGAGTGCACGTCAGAGCTCTGACTAATCCAAAACCCCATTCTCCACAAGAATACTCCAGCTCCTCAGACGTCATCACCTTCCAGCCAGCATTTACAGGGTTAACTACAACATCTCCACAGCACAGGAAACTGAGATGTGTGAGGGAAAAAAAAGAGGGGGGGCAGTGAGGAAGAGAGAGGAGTGTGTGCTGCAAAAACAAACGGGACGAGAGAGGGGAGAGACGACAGAGGAGCACTGCCGGCAACAAGCTGTTTGCAAAGAAAAACCCTTGATCTGCTGTTCTCGCCGTCAGCTCTCCTCACGTAAGCCTTGAAGCGACGAGTTTCTCAAGCTTTTCTTACCTTGCTTCCTGCGTACTCTCCACTGCCAGAAAACGATCAAGGTTACGATGTGGCCCACAACCACCAGGGCTGGGAACACATTTCCAGGGGGGCTTGCCGGCATCAGGCCTATTACAATGTGGAGAGTCCCAGGCTCTGAAGACAGGTGGGAGGGTTGGGGAGGGTAGCGGGGGGAGTTGGAAGGTGAGGAGGGAGTGGAGGGGAGGAGTAGCGGAGCGCCTAGGGGTGTGGTGCCATCCCGGACTTTAAAACGAGCGCTGCAGCCAAGTTGTCCGTGACTTTTACAAGAGTGAAGAACGAAAGAACACCCCTCCCTCTCCTCTTTGCTCTGTGACTCAGTGCTCTGGCAGAAGTGGCCGATCTCTCTCCCTCACTTACTCTTTCCCTCCCTCTTTTAGAGTGCTTTAACAATTCCTCAATCTTTTTTTCTTATATATTCATTTTAAAGTAATTTAAAGCTGCACTTCTTTCAAAAGTAGCTCTAATTCTCACAGCACAAGCAGCTTTTGGAGCCCTGACTTAGTTAAAAATAAGTTTTGTCCTCCTCCATGGCTCAAATAACTCCTCTGGTTTTGCCCTACAAGAACTGGCTCTCTGCTTTCCTTACTGGGTGCAGCTTATCTGCAGGAGTTAATAATATATGAGGCTGTTTTGTGTGACACACACACACAGAGAACGCTCCCTTGGTCAGCCTTGATAAGAAGCAAACTAAGAGAGATCCACTGTAAGCCACTGTCAAAGTTTCCAACTCATTCACTCCACAAGTTTTCTTTTACCCACTGAAGCTCATTTTCCATCGCGGTTTACGAGTCATAGACCATCCCAGGCCAACCCCTTCCGCCTTTTACAAATATTTATACTGAAGCCATGCCTCCCAATTTTATTTTTCCTCATCACATAATATCAATTCATTCCCCTTATGTAACTTCGCACAATCTTCCACTGAATTCTAATGGCTTCCTTATGTTTGGACAACACTACCAGTGCGTCTAAGCTTCCCAGAGCCTGATTAAACTGGATCCTGTTTTACAACCAACCGTTTCAGCATTTCTGAACTAACAGCTGCATTGTTAGCCTTTAAATCCTGAAGTGCTTTTCATTTTTCTCCATCTTACCCTGGCCCCGTTGTTAACACACAGAAAAGCCTTGAGTGAAAATGGCTTCTCAAACTAGACTGAGCACCTTCTGAAAATACCGCCTTAAGCTCACTCATTTTCGAAACTGTCAATCAGCTTTATTAAAACTGCTCTCTGTCCCCAAATGATCACAAGCAAATTCCTCTGTGGGTGCCTCTCCTCACCGGCTTAAGTCAAAGTGTGGAGCTGTGAAAGACTTACTGCACCTGCAGAAATACACGCACATTACCTGCTTGCATCATTGTTGAGACATTAAAAAAAAATAAAAATCTTGCTGGAGGCAAAACAGCCTCGCTGCCAATGTCTCTGTTGTCAGAACAATGAAAAGAAAATTAGCTGGTGTGCAGCCACCCAGACACCCAACACCAACATGAGTGTCACCCTCACACATTTACAACAATGCAATGCCACATGCTAACAGCGTGCCATAAAAACAAGCAAAAATAGACGAGACAACCTCGACCTCAAGCTGTCTTTAGCATGAGCACAGTGTCAATCTATATAAAGAAGGGAATACAGAATAGTCTTACAATGTATGGGACTATTACTGACTAAAAAAAGCTAAAGCATGACAAGGCAGGGTCTGAGTAAATTTAAAGTTTCCTCCAAAGACCAGTAGCTGATTCAGAAGCAAAAATATATAGTTGCAACAAAAGAGAAAAAGTCCATTGTAAGTGGGTGTTGTTAGTCTAAAGTGTTGGCAGTTCATTTTGGATGAGACCTTATATAGTCCCTGTTTGAAAATGTCAACCAAATCCCCAAAGCCTTAGAAATTGGCAGCACAATTTGGCAATCAATTACAGTGAAGATTGAGCAAAGGGAATAAATCCAGGGGAGCAGTAGAGACGTCTGGAATAAATTCATTCTACCACTCCTTCATGGGAGGAGTCAGCCCACTCCCCCTCTTCTCACATGGTATGCACTCGCTCAATGATTCCCATACTGTGATACACATTCTGCATACTCCCAAGTAAGCAATATAGCCAAAATCCACAAGACTACACAATTAATTAAATAAGAAGTTCTTAAAATTTCAGTTGAAATGCCTCAGACATTAATGCCGAACATTTACACAACAGCAAAGGTAAGATTAGGGAAGCAATCCGAGGAATGTCAGAGATGTTTTTAATCTAAAAAACTGGCACTGGGAGTGGCACTGTCCTCACATGGCAAGCATAATGCAAGGAATGAAACTCAGCATAGTTTATAGTTTAGACGTAGCATCCTTAAGTTCACTGATAAAGAGTCTAAAAAAAGATTCCTTTAAAAATCAAGCCTACCTTCTCGGGGTCCTGAGCAGAAGCAACAGCACAAGTCCATCTTCTCTCAGCGTCTTCACAACTTTTAGAGAAAATGCAGAACTGCCAAGGAGTCAAAGCTGACCTCATGACATTGTGTTCTGATCAAAACCAGGGGGGCGTGCAGAAAAAGCACCGAAAAAAAGGGAAAGAGAGCGCGAGAGAGAGAAAAGCGGGGGCACAGCTGGGAAGTAAAAACTACACAGCGTTGCGAGTTTGATTTAATTTGTGAGGCTTTCCTCAGTGGAAACAGCATCTCATGCGTGGTGGTTTCTACGAGCGCCACTGGATGGAATCCATGTGCAGGGCTTCAGAAAAACTCCCAGGGACACATTCACATTTTCTTACAGGATTTAGACAAAGAGCGGAAAACATGATTTGCCAGCAAGCTGCTATAACAAAGGCTGGTCTGTGGAAGCCATAAAAAAAGTTGGAGACAGTGCAATTATTCCCCCGTATCCACAGGATATGCATCACTCTGTATGACTGCTATAGCTGGGCTTTGATTTAAAGAGTCACAGATGGAACATTTTGATCAGATCAGACAAGAACTCCAACATGTTTCACATCTCACACATTGGACATATTAGCTCAGTTCTGAACCATCTTTCTGTACAATATTTTCAAATTTATAATATAAATTTTTTTATACACTATTTCTAGTGCTGACCCACTGATAAACTTCAAAGTTAATGACGTAAATGGAGTTTATGATACACTGGATGTAAACAGCACTGAAAAAGTTCGCTACTAGTCAAAGTCTCAAGAGTCTGATTGTCTTTCACTAAAAAAAAATGCCCAAAATTCACCATCTCCAGCTTTTCAAATGTGCCTATTTTCTACTTGTTCTATACAATTAAAAGTTGGATATCTTTATTTTTAGGTTGCTGTTCAAACCTTTTATTGACTGAATAATGTGTCCCACAACTAATCAGTAAAGAAATAGATCATTAGTTGCAGCCCTAGAGATAAAGGTTGTCAAAGTGCATCTGAAGACATGTTATCTATGCAGTTGTGCATTACTCCTGAGCCCACCCAGGCCTGCTTCTTCACTGTGACCATTTTGTGCAGGGGAGAGATGTGGAGCAGCCAGTCAGGGGCCTTTCTGATGCCCACACCCCTCTGGATTTTATACCAGGAAACATGATCCCGGACACAGCCAGGCAGCTTGGGTGGTGTCTAACTCAAGGTCTTCAGTGTTAAAGTTATTAACTATAATTTGCTTCACTCTTAATCTCTAAATAAACATGTTACTACTTCTGGGATCAAAATAAAGGAGAAACTAAACATGTAATTGTGTTAAAAAAAAAACAAACAATTTTAACAACTTCTTAAATAATATGCTGCCACTTAATCACAGACACAAAGGCCAGTCCTCAGCTGTTATCCGATCCAGTGCCAGTGAGACACACCCATACCTGCTTCATCCTTTTTTGGTCCACTACACAACCAGAGACGGGCCATAAAGTATTTCTGTGCTGACACCTTTTGGTAAGAAGACAGAACTGTTCCAATAATAAAGACTCCCTACCTTGGCCGTGTTGAATCAGAGCCTCCATAAAGCCTCTAGAAAAATTCATTTCCATCGTAGCCAGAAGAGGTTTCTTGATAATTTTTTTTTTTGTTACTATATTACATGAAATACTAGACTAGGTGTCAGCAGGTTGCACACTCTGTTACACTCTGCTGTGTCTAATCCATCCAAGTACAGTATGGTCTTTTTAAATGTTGGAGTTTATGCTCATTGCAGGCTGGGCTAAGTGAAGGTTAGATGAAAGGTGGCAAATGCCACTTGTTCTCTTTTGGACTGCTTTGCTGTTTCGCCCTTTTTGTGGAGGCACAGGCAGGAAAAGCTGAGTGTGTTTTAATGGCACTCACATTTTTCCGTCTCTGCTGAGTCATATATCAGACCCAACAATGGAAAGTTCTCAGGAGCATGTTATATTAAAAAGGTAGAGCCAGGGAATTCAATATGTGGATTATGCAGAAGCATTAATCATAAGTAACATCTTTTATAAGTCATTATTATCTTTGTAAATATCTAGTCTGGGAACTGTGTGAAATGCAGCATGTTCTGTAAGATGATAAGAAATGGACCACACTTGATGTTCTACATCTTAACACACAGGATGTGGATGTAAAGTGCATGCAGCTGCAGAACAGCAGATGCCAGAATTAACTTGAGCCAATCACGTACATTTAGTGCACATAGGGTGAAGACTCAGCAGCATTTCAACAAGGTAAATGATATCTGCAAATTTGTGTCTGTACTTCCCACTGTACACTGTACTTAATCAACTTCAGCTACTCCAAAATGCATTTGCCAGAGTTTTAGTTAAAAAAAAAAAAAAAAAAAAAATTTTATTTTTA
>VUQI01022116.1:20740-47287 GCA_015106735.1 Paratilapia polleni
CTTAAAAATAAAATTAAAATAAAAAAAAAAAAAAAAAAAAAATTAACAGAGTTTTAGTTAAAAAAAAAAAAAAAAAAGAAATATGACCATATAACACTCATTATACTGCCTTCCCCTTTAAAAGTCTAGTTCCTAATGTTACTTATCATTTTACTTAATTTCTGATTATTTTATGGATTTTAATTTGTAAGTTTTATTAAATTTATTAAAACTACTGTTTATCTATCTATAATTATCTTTTTAAATTTCTGTTTCTTCAATGTATTTAGTTTATTAATTTTATAATTTTACTGTCTTCTTTTTGCCTTTTTGTTTGTTTGTTTATCAGTTATAAAATTAGGTAACTACTTTATTATTTAACTTGCTTTTATCTGTCTCATTATTTATATTTTGTTGTGCTGCGATCTCTGTTTTAGCTTATGCTTTAAGCACAACATTGTGCTTCCACCTGGAATTAAATGTGCTATATGAATAAAATTTTGCTGGATCATATCTTAGAAATAACATGTTATTAATTTTATTACTGGCTAGTTAATACTGTTTCCTGTGGGGAACTGAACACACTGGATGTGTGCATGTTAGTCTGAGTCCCAACCTCAAAAACTGCAGGAATAACTACCTGCTCTGCTGTACTGTATATATCAGCAATAAACTGTATTCCTCTGCCTGACAGAAATACCTTGAACATGCAGTAAATTCATATGCAATCTGTGCTTTTTGTTTGGTTTTAATGCCAAATCATCCCAAAGTATTAGTTATATGTGTTTCCAGTTTAGATGAAACTGAGCAGAGGTGAAGCATCACAGGCCACATAAAATGCATGATGCAGAAAGTGGCTTAGTCATCAGGGTTGGATACAAGTTAAATTATTATTCTTATTTGGTACAAATTCTTAGTTACAATGTGTCCAGTAAGCAGATGTGTGAGTAAATCAAATAAGACTGAATATGTAGGGCTAATGCATTTAAAACGTATCTACATAACTGTTGCCTCACTAACATACAGTATACAAACATATCTGCAAAGTCAGTGTTTGCTGTGATATTCAGATTTAAAAATAAAGCTTAGTCACTGCTTGTATAAATAAGCAACTGGTTGGCACAATCTGCATCCTGCAAAATGACACCTAATTGCCAGTCTGTTGTTATTTAGCTGTATGGAAAATGACAAGACCATTACTTGTATCATTACAAGATTAAATTATCCCTCCATCATCCACACAAACAGAGGCAGTGCCCATAGCAACGCCAAGATAGCCTCTACTGCAAAGGACAGAGGAAGAAACAGATGAGGAGGTGGTAGAAGAAACTCAAACCTTCAGTGAAGTCAAGCCAGGTCTTCTGAACTCCTTGGTCTTTCTCAGGTTCTTCTGTGAGAGAGGTACAGTCTACCTGAAGCAGAGGGATCTTCAGAGCAGACACTGGACATTCTGGTGGGACTACAGGGTCAGAAGAGCCTGCTTTAGTGGTCGCAGTGGAGGAGGTCTCAGAGGCAACATGAATTTGAGAAATGATGACTTCAGTAGAAACCGTCATCTCCTTGACTTTCTTATTCTCTGTATCAACAATGTCATAATCCATTGCTTTTTCTTTAAGTTTTTCACACTCAGAGGTTTTACCTTTATTCACAGGACCAAAAACCTCAACATTCAGATGTTTTATCTTCTCAACATCACATAGCAACTTCTCATGGGATTCTTCTGTCACTACATCAACAATGATCACTTCCTCAAGAACATCTCCTTCAACTTTCTCTTCATTAGCAATAAGCTCTTCCAACAAAGGGACTGTTTGGGGGTCTGCTACCACGTGCCTGCCACATTCACCCTTAGCTAGCACCTCTTCGAGTACCGCCAAGGACAGATTTTTGGTTTCTCCTCTCATCTCATCTAGGATCAGTTCTTTTGCAGGTTCCTCAGTCATAGCCTTCTGTACCTTCACGGTGGCCACAGCTACACTTCCAGACTCTTTAAAAGCCATCGGCGGTTCAACAGTAGTATTTATAACTAATTTCTGCAGAACCTCTGTTACTGGGAAAATAGGAGCCATCTGAACTGTCTGAATCTCTTTGGGAATCTTTGGTACAACTGAAGAAGTATTAAGACCTTGAGGAGCTGGTTGCTTGGCCTCCTTGACTACGTAAAGATCTCTGGTGGCTTTGCCCTCATGGCGGAGAAGAGAAGCTTCAAAAACTTTACTGTGATCTTCCTCTTCTTTGCAGAAGTCTTTGTCTATCTTGAATAGGGTAGTGTTTTGAACTCTAGGCTGACCAACTGATAACTGGTAAGAACCTCTGAAGGTTTTTGGAAGCCTGTCTGGTTGTTTTTCTTCTACTCTCTTGTGGCGGTAAATGTGCCTGTCCATCACACCCTCTTGGTTTTTTCTTCCGGCCTTCAGTTCTGAGATGGAAGATCTCGGGCCTTTCACCGTATGGACTCGAGCAGAAGATGCAGGGCGACAAATGCGGTGAAGTGTTGTAGGCATGATCTCTGGAGGCAGGTGCAGGTAATCTCGCAGGTACATGATTCCTTCATTGGTAAGATAATAATAGGCATGTTTCCAGGCAAAAGTCTCCCTGACATAGCCTTTAGATTTGAGAGAGCCCATGGCGCGGATCACCTTTAGGTTGTTCACCCCTTTGAGATCAGGGTGCATGGACTGTGGCCTCCTGTCCTTCTTAACCACAATGACGCCATCTCTGAAGAGAAGCTCGTAGATTGCTTTCAGATTGGCTAACGGCATTACCATTCCAGCCACCATTATGTCTTCCTTAGTGTTCTTTGAGATCCTCAAGGAATTTCTTCTTCAAATATTTCTAACTATTAGCACTTCAGTATACAGTATTTGCATGCAGCAACATTTCACAAAGACAACTTGTTAAAAATACTTCCTCCTACATTATTTTGGCTTCACTTTGATGAAGGATTTATCTACCCAATTGTCATCATGAGTCAGCATGGAGAAACAGCGATGCTCAGAACCCCTCCTACCTTCTCAGTCCCCAGTCGAAAGAGAAACAGTGTGGACAAGAGGCGAGAGGGAAGAGAGGAGGAGAATCCAAAGGGGTGTGCGCTCACAGGATGCAAACAGAAACCAAAAGGATCCAAATGGAGCAGAGTAAAGGAGGTTTGTACCCTGTGTGGGTAATGGGCAGTGCTGCTACAAAACCCCCTGCCACCTTAGCCAGCTTTAAACAGAATGTGCATGAATGTATATTTGCATCCACACCTTTAATTGTCCAAAACTTGCAGACACATACTGAGTGCTCTTTCTTTAAAAATAATTGGTAAAGATTACTGGATCAAATAATTCTTTCCTTGCTGTGTTTTTTTCAGTATTTATTGAGTTTATTTGTGCACACATCAGACATTATATAACCATAAAATTGAATCACGTACATTAGGTGGTCATCTTATTCCTTCCTGACCAGTCACAGGTGAAGAAAACTATAAGAGAAAATATAATAATGAACTGCTTGAAGTTTTTGTAAAGCTACATTTGCCATCTTCTAAAGAATGATTTAAAGTGTCAAAAGACAGTATCGGTATAATTAAAAGAAAACTGTTCTCCGTGCATTTTTGTATGAATTATTGATTTAAAATTAACATAGTTTTCACCAAATTATTGCAGAATTTTCTGAATGTTTTAATAATGCAAAACAGACACTATAATGAACTAGTGGTGTGTTGACTATAGTCCAAACAGAGTGCAGGAATAATCAACGAATGAATAACAAAAAGACCAAAATCAGCCAGACATTACATACTGCCTCTTAGCATACCACAGAGTACTTAGTACCACAGGGAAAGTAAATTGCACAAATAGTCTCAATGATAAATTTTCCGTAAAAGGACGCTGATTGATTTAAAAATGTGCAGGGCTGTAATGCATGACTGCTGCCAGCATCAGATGCCGACATGTACAAAGTAATACACTTGAAATAACATCTATAATATGAGCTTCACTGTTAATGCCTGTCTCCTGATTGGGATACAGCAGTTATCAGAGAAGCTGGTAGTGACCCAATCATCTGGAAGACATACAGACACAGTGCAGAGCTTAATGAATATCA
This sequence comes from Paratilapia polleni, assembly GCA_015106735.1. Lineage (NCBI taxonomy): Eukaryota > Metazoa > Chordata > Actinopteri > Cichliformes > Cichlidae > Paratilapia > Paratilapia polleni. The sequence continues at coordinate 24,812 of VUQI01022116.1, forward strand.
TATATAGTGTGTAATGTCCATGAATGAAATGGTTCTTTAACATACAAATAACAGTTTGGGGAAAAAAATCTGCTTTCAAACAGATGTGTGGATTTATAACAGATAACAGGAGGAAACGAGCTGACAGATGAAACATCTGATATGGGGCAGGGATGACACGACTAACAACTAATAGGCCTGAGGGGATAACCATCATGCACACAAAGCAGCACATAATGGGGACAGCTGTGGTAAGAATTCAGCATGTGTTTTACAAAGCAAGAAGTTTTGAAAATGTCACTTTGACAAAATACAAGGGTACAAAATCAAAAGCTCTCTTTGTATGTTAAACTGCTGAATTTGCCCAATATAATATACTGTCACAGTCACAAATTTTTTCCAAAGGTTCTTGTATTTTATTCAGAGAGACTAAACCTAAAGGTCAAATACTAAGTAAGTACAGAGTATGATCTCTGGTCTGCCTGCTTTCCCTTCAACACTCATAGCCCACATCCCAAGGCAGCCAACTCTGCAAACCTAAATGGAAAAGCCATCAACTCGTGGATTTCCCCATAACAGAAGACAATTGTGCCTGTGTTTAGGTCTGTGTTATTCAACCTCCTCTGAGACCGAATGACACCGAACAGCAGTATGGAGTCCAGGGTAAGAATGGCTGCCAGTGGAGCTAAAAATACAAACAAGAGGTTTGGAAAAAGTTTGCAGGAGATGGTGATTTTTCCTAATTTTTCCTCTCCTCTCTGACAGCTCCAAAATTTAACTATCATTCAGTAATTAAAATAACAGCACAGCACATACTTCAGTGCCCTCTGCAGATCACACATTAATAGCTCCAGACAGAAAAACCTATTAGAGAGAAGTGATGAAATAACTAAGGAGATTCAAGCCTTGCAAATATTGTTCTAATTATTCTTCCAAACAACCATATTATAATCTCCTTTATGAAAATCAGCTTTTGCCTGTTTATTTGTCAACCCCATTTGTCAAGAAAATAAATGTGAAACAGATTCCTGCTCCACTGAGAGCAATGTTTCATAAGAAGCTGCTTAGAGTAACAGCATGAAGGAGAGGCAAGACGACTCCATCTAGCAGGTCTGGGGCAAACAGTATTAAGCTCTTTCAACATCATGCAGGCCACAGATACATCAGGATGTATTAGAAAGTCTTTTTTTCAACACTGAACTATGCAGATGGAAATAACCCCACCCTTCAGGGGTATGGCAATGTTAAAACAATCAGTGCAAATCATTTTTGTGCCAGAGAAGCCTCCACTGTGGATCATACTAGGCAAATGATGTGCTGCCAGTTCTTTGGTATTTTGATAGCCTGTCATAGTACTAGAAATGATATACTGAAGCGTTAAGTGAAGATGTCTGGAAGAACGAATCACAAATCATAAACATGGCTGAATTGCTGCTTTTTGCTAGTAGGGATAAATTCTTGTTGCATGGCACAGGTGATAAAAACTCTTCTGGTAAAAGAAAACAGACCTCTCACAGCACAAGAATTTAGTGGCATAGGGATTGAGCAAAAACCTTGAGTTCTGTGTTGAGTTGGTTCATTGGAAGCACAGACTTTATCGCCATGTGCTCTCCATTACCTGTCCTGTGGCTCTGTATCAAACAAAACAGCAGCAGCAATAGTGTTTTTGTTTGGTTTTCCACCATAGAATCAGAGATGGAGAGAAGTGAAATTGTCTGTACCTGTGTCAAACCTCTTACAGATTCAGCTCAACTAAGGCTTTTCTTGTAACACTGAGTAGACAAAGCATTGACCATAACACAATGCCAAACACAGAAATATAGTGTACAGATTCACAAATCCATTATCAACCAAATGGGAACTAACAAGCTTCTTGAAATGAAGCCCAGATGGGAAAACGGCCAAAACATACAGGGTATTCTGAGCAGCTAACCCACGTGAAGCACATCCTCAACCTTTGCCTGGATATAAATAAAGTAGTTGGTTTATTATAGCCCTCTTTATGTCACAATGAAAGCTCATTGCCATGGTGGCGATGGCCGAGGTCGAGGGAATGAAGACAACTCAAAGTGACAGTGGCTGCTTTAAAATAAACCCATTCAACTCTACTGGCAGATAAATGCTCTCTGCATTCCAGTGCGTACTTTATAGCAAGTCATTTAAGCTGTATGGTCGTCTTCCAAGTCATTAAATGCAAGTCGGTATTTTGACATTTGGAAATGGAGCAGTGGGAAAATGCTGGGAGGACTGTTGCTTAAACATTTCACACACGTGTGGGGATAAATTCTGCAACTATTGCACTTAAAACACGCTCCCAACACGCTGCTCAATTAAGACCTGAGGCTATTCTGCTTATTGAACTGTCTGCAATGCAACAAAGGCCAAATTTCTTTGGATATGTACACATTAAAGGGTGTCACGTCATCTGTCTTCTTCTCTGTTCCATCTGTGCTTCTAGAGCTAGTACTTACATCTGTCCACCTCATGTACAATGAATTTAAAAGTCTTTCAGTGATTTAAGTGGATTTTTCCCAAGGCAGATCAATACCTACTTACCATAAGCCTACTTTGAGCAACAAGGCTTATGGAATTAAAATTTGCTGGAAACTACATATAATAACACCTTTCTTGTGCCAGCATATGCTCAGGACATCTCTTCATTTACATATCTGCCCACTCACAAATATGCCTGAGTGAAAAACAGAGAGCACACAAGAGAGAGTAAGTGTACCTAAAATTAAACTAAACAGAATGAATATTTTCCATATTTCATACATTTAGTGTTGTTATTTCCTCAATTAAAAATACAGCGCAGCCTCCTGGGTCATTAAGTCGGATAAGTACCTAAGAAAATAGATGGATGAATAAAATTTCACTCATACAGTTTCATACAGATTTTAATGCTGAAATCTCTTAAGTAACAAGATCTACAATGCATAGAAAATATTAATCTTTTCTCAGAGCTTAGCAAGGAGTTAACTAACTTCACATGCAGCGGTGTCTCTGCCAGCAGCAGGACAATAACAAGTCCCTGTTAAGCTGAATAAACACTGTGATTTTGGGCTGTCTCCGATGAAAAATGACCAACATGAAAGAAGGGTGGTTATAAATGGAGCTCCAAAACATTAGCCCTACGTCACACTGACAGAAGTTCAAAATTGTCTTGGACAAATAAACAAAAGGAGGTAAAATGTGCAAAATAAAATATCTGGTATTCCAAAAAGAAGAAAATCTACTTGGTTATGGCAGCAAATGTTTGCTTGTACAAAGTGTCTTTATGCTGTTACCATGACAGCACCAAGGAGGATGTAGCATGAAAACAAACAGCGGAGGAAATGTAGCAATGTGTCACAACCTATGAATATATCAAACTTGATGTTGTAGCCATGTTTATTAGATACGTGTATTAGAAGCATGTTGCAAAGTGTGGGTTTGAAATAAAGTTGGAAATGATCTGGGTGTCACTCACCCCCTCTGTCTCTCCAGTTTCCTGTTTACTCTACAGTAGCTACACTGGTCTCTTATTACCTAGCTAATAAAAGGACTAAAATGCCCCCCCCCCAAAAAAATAAATAAATAACAAAAGAAGATAGCTAAACTATCACAGCTTGGAGACACCCTGAGATGTGTACGATGATTTAAGACCACCTGGGACTGACACTAACCATCCATGTCTGTAAATGAGCAGGCAGTCAAGGTGAGGGCAGCCAATGAGGCTGTACAAACTTTCCCGAGTTCACACCTTAATAATGGTAAATTGTCTTTAAGCAAGATGCTGCAGCATCCTCTTCTACTGCAAAAGCAGAAGCTAACATGTTAGCTTTACTTGGGTGAAGTTTGCACTGGGTCTCATTTGCATATATTTTCTCCTGAGCTCCCCATAAGACTTTTTGACAGCTGTAGCCTTCTTTAGCTTTGTACTGTATGATTCTCATGTTTGTTCAGTAGCATCTAATCTCTAATCTACACACACGTTATCCGACTGAAGTCTGGTAGCAGTACATTCTTCTGCTGTTGGTGTTTAGTGGTTGTTGGCAAACTACGTCTCAATGTAATACTGCCATTTTCTGGTGTTAGTAGCATGCTTCATCCTACCAGCCACAGGTAAAATGTGGAAAAATATGTATTTTAAGACAAGAAATGGTTGCATAAGTTATTTGAGTTTTTAAAATAATTTAACAACTGTTTAAATATCTGAAACCACCATCCCAAGACTCAGGGGGTGCATTTGTATGGTGGTGCAAAGCATTTACCGTGGATGAACACAAAAGGGATAACTGCTTCACATTATTCTTTTTTTTTTTCACTTCCAAAAGAGTTGGGACGCTGTGTAAAATGTAAATAAAAACCGAATGCAATGATTTGAAAATCTCATAAATCCATATTTTATTCGCAATAGAAAACATATCAAATGTTTAAACTGAGAAAATATACCATTTTAAGAAAAAAATAAGTTAATTTTGAATTTGGTGGCAGCAACACATCTTAAAAAAGTTACCACTGTGTAACATCCCCTCTTCTTTTAACAACAGTCTGTAAACGTCTGGGAACTGAGGAGACCAGTTTCTGGACTTCTAGGAGAAGAATGTTGTCCCGTTCTTGTCTTATACACGATTCCAGCTGCTCAACAGTCCCGGGTCTTCTTTGTCGCATTTTTCATTTCATGACGTACCAAATGTTTTCAGTTAGTGAAAGGTTTGGACTGCAGGCAGGCCAGTTCAGCACCGGGACTCTTCTACTACAAAGCCATGCTGTTGTCATAGATGCACAACAGCATGGCTTGCATGTCTTCGTAGTAGATGCAGTATGCAGTTTAGTTTTGTCTTGCTGAAATATGTAAGGTGTCATCAAAAAGACATCATCTTGATGGGAGCATATGTTGCTCTAAAACATGTATATATACCTTTCAGCACTGATGCTTTTTTCCAAATGTACAGCCAATTCCATGGGCACTAATACACCCCCAGAGAAGACAGCAGCCTTTCTGGATCATGTTCACATATGGCTTCTTCTTTGCATGATAGAGCTTTAACCTGCATTTGTGAATGGGACGGCAAACTGTTCACAGACAGTGATTTCTGGAGGTGTTCCTGAGCCCGTGCAGTGATTTGCAGGATAGAATCATGCCTGTTTTTAATGCAGTGCCGCCTGAAGGCCCGAAGATCACAGACATCCAATAGGCCTTGCTCTTGCGCACAGAGATTTCTCCAAATTCTTGGGATCTTTTGATGATATTATGATGATCAGACATTCAAGTCTTTGCAAGTTTACAATGAGGAACATTATTCTGAAATTATCCAAATCCAAAATTGGTAGATGCAGTTTTTTTTGCAGATTGGTGAACATCTGCCCATCTTTACTTCTGAGAAATTCTGCCTCTCTAAGATGCTCTTTTTATACCTTTTTCAGTTTAAACATTTGACATGTTTTCTATGTTCAATTGTGAATAAAATATGGGTTTATGAGATTTGCAAATCATTGCATTTTGTTTTTATTTACATTTTACACAGTGTCCCAACTTCTTTGGAATTGAAGTTGTAAATGCGACACATTTGTCACTTATTCTGTACCAATAGGTTGGTTTTTATTTCACTGTGAGGGTCATAAAGTCAAAGCAAACCTATTGGACCACAAGTTTTTGCAGGTACTGCACAAACTGCTCAGACTATAAATACTGTTCACAGCATAAAAGCTTTGGATCATAAGCTGTCTACAGGGACTTGAATGGGACTAAAATGGCCGACATTATGAGAAGCTAATGGATCTGCACCGTGACAGCGGCAAAAATCCCTGAGCCTTTCTGAGGAAACTCTGAGGTATGAAGCAGCTCAACACAATATTGTAAAGCATTTAAAGTCGAAATGCCGCTCAGTGAAAAGGCGGTTTGAAAAATCCCGGACCTAAAATGGACGACTTAGAAAGTAGCAAATAGATGACTGCCAAAGTCTGCCAAATCAGATAGGAGCATCATGTGATTAAGAGGAACCACAGCGTAGCAACGGAAATGTGAGAGTTTGTGTGTGTGTGTGCCTGACCACTGCAATGAGTCATCAAAACCCACGGCAGGGTGTGGCTGGCCAGGAATGCCTGCAGCCACAGTAACATGACACACCAAAGAAATTTGGTGTCATACAGTACAAGGCCAGAACAGTGGTCAGAGGCAATAGCAATGCTACTGGCAACACTGAAAACAGACACACTCTTCCAGATGGTGAGAGGTGCTCACTGGCCCATCACCACATAACCTGACCTGACCATCCAAAAGTCTCAGATGATAAAAACATCAAAAAGCAGTCTGGCTTTGACATTATTTTGGAGATGCTCTGTTACCATGCACACATACACATCAGCAAAAGAAACTCAACTCAAGTATTTCAAAGGAATATTCCTCTAAAATATTACCTGCTGCTGAGCTGTGTGTTCACTATATCCCACACACTCATTTTGTCTCCAGCACAGATCAACAGACCTCCCCATAACTCCAGAGCACCACTGAATATCATTTTAATTGATTTATTGTCCAAGAAGGATTTGTTCAAAACATACTGAACATACCGATCAAGAAGAGGAGATTACTCTGTAATAGCTGTGTGAGAAGTTTAATACTCTGGTATTCTTTTTTTGCCTTCATGCTGGGTCACCACTGGAATCCAGTTTAACTGCTGAGAATACAGGCTGATTATACACAGATCAGCCACAACATTAAAACAACTGCATATTCTCAGTAAGGGGAAGTAAACACTGAAATAGTTCACCAATCATAATTAGGGAACACTGTACATATCCAACTTTTCTCTAATGATCTGTGATCATTTTTTAAAATTGGGCACGATGCATTAATTGTATTTGTCTTTTGTCTTTATTGTATGTGTTTTGCTTTATATCTCTATATTTTCACTTGTATATATTTATGTGACCTGCCTAGGGATATTGGATGTAAATTAGCAGTGTTGCAAAATCTGGTATGTATAAATCTTTGAATTTTATAATAAAGTCCATAACATGCATTGTTCCTGTTAAATAAACAAGCCATAGTGCAGCCTAAAGAGCTGGAACCCAGATCCTTGGGTCCTGTAGGTTCCAGAGTGGAGCCTCTGTGGATCAGACTCGTTCTGGCACATTACGTCAATCCTCGACCAGATTAAAATCTGGGGAATTTGGAGGCAAATTCCTTTGTTGTGTTCCTCAAGCTCTTCCTGAGCTGTTTGTAGAGTGTGGTCAAGACCACTGCTCTGCTGAAGGAGGCTACTGCCATGGGAGGTGTGCGTGGTGGTCTGCACCAATCTTAGGAGGATGGTACATAGGGTACTCAATTACAGCAAAAATCATATTATTTTGGTAAATTTTGAGATCACGATTAACACTATTACTCAGACTTTGGAGAAATTGTGGATCTTGTTTTACTAATGTGTGAAAGATAAAATTGTAATTGAATCTAAAATTTGATTACTTGCACCACTCTAGTGGTATGTGTCAAAGTAACCTCCAAATGAATGCCAGGACACAACACTGCATTTTAATGAGACAATCACTGTTTTTAATCTGTTAAAGTTGTGGCTGATTGATGCATTTGCTTTTCTTTGCAATGAAAGGGCTTCTTAATTTTAAAGGAGCTAACGTGGGAATGCATTTCATAATCAGTAGTTTCAGAGAAGAATTCCTTTAAGTTGGTTTTGAAGTTTCCAACAATACTACAAGGATTAAATCAAACAAGTTGCAAATTTGTTGTGTTAAGCAGATGCTGGGTAAGTTAAAATGTGGCTGACCTGTATTTAGTGTCTAGCAGGGTTTTTATGGCAAAACTCAACCCAGATGATTTTAATCCTTAATTTATACAGCATACATTGTAAAGAAATTCAGGAAGTCACTAAATTGGGAGTGATAGGAATGTTCATTATCATGTAAAGTTTGTGCCATATAATTTCTTTTTTCCCCCCATTGTTTTCTTGTTTTGTTTAAATATGCAGAACATCCAGTTCCATCCCAGAACCAAAACCATCGAGGACATTTATGTCAGTATCTAGAAGGGTGGGTGACATTGGACATTATGTTAAAGGAGAGAATACCTGGACTGCGGCCTGAGCTTGTGTGCTAATGAAGTCAGTCAACAAAATCAGTCTACAAACTTGGCCCAAGTCAAGGAACGAAAACACTAAAATTCCCTTAATTGTGCTCACATAATTGGATATGGAAAAGTTTTTCCTCAAGTCATTGGACTGCAAAGCAAAATCAGAGTTGGACTGTGAGATTTCTTCAGCCACACTTCTAAGTACTGTTGTTGTTTCTGGTTTTTGGGGAGGAGGGTGCAGGGTGCAATACTGAGATGTCCAGTGTTAAAATGCAAACTGCTTTTTGCAATATGATCAAGAGAAGAGACCAAGTTAAGGACTGAAGTATGAAATCAGCCTCTGGTGGAAAAAAAACAATGTATATTTTACACGTGCTTGCCTTATTGGAGGTATTGGTATTGTGTGTTAAAAGTACAGTTTGTCAAAGATGTTTTTAAGTGCAGCATATTAAAGGCTGAGTAGTTTAAAGATATCTTTACAGATCGATGCAATAAAATTGAAAAATTTCACCAAAACATTTTTTCAGTGTGCATATCAACACTGAAGAACCTCATCAGACCATGTCTAATATAAACTCTGGTGTATGACAGCCCATCTCCATTTGCCTGTATGTTGACACCAGCACACAGTCACACTTAACTGATTTTTTCTCCATGGAGGCTGCAGAGCTTCAATCAGGCAGCTCCAGTGTTTCTTTTTCATAAGAAATTCAGTCATGGCTCATTAAAATACCCTTATTCTCAGACTTTGAAAGGGCCCAACTAACTACCAGCTGATGGAGTCTAAAAATGTGGCCACACCGAGGATGTTACCCGAGGTGATTTAAGGTAATGGATGATACATCCACTGTGGTGCCACAATGGTGTTTTTGACTGCCAAATGAGCAAGAACAAAACTTAAATGCACTTTGACAAGACAACTGTCGTTGTTCCAGAAAAGCCCCTGAAGCCACTTTGTCAGCATGATATGTGTTCAGTGCCATTAGAGGAGTCCTATATATCAGCTTGCCCTCCTCGTAAACCCAACCCTGACACACTGTGAAAGGGGCTCCACCTCGACTTTATCCAGCGCCTGTCCACATTCCCCTTTCCTCAGTCCTTTTCCAGATCACTCCCAAGAGGAAAAAAATGCATGCTAGTAACTGTAATCTGCTTCATAGAAAGTGGCAGTGAAGGGGTTTCATGAGAAAAGAGCAGGGCGCCTTGCTGGCTGTTGTCGGCTGTTTTGCCTGCGGTGAGGGTTGGCGGACAAACAGCCCGAGCAGCTTTTATAACTTCATCTCATGCCAGGCAACTTCTGGAAATGGCACCAAGCTCTAGGCCTTTAAAACTTACAATTTCTCACAAACTTAAATGTCAGTGGGAGGGATGTGATTTTGCCCTGATGCCTGAACACAGCCCACTCTTACACTTGCAAAATATAGTGTATGTATGTATATAAAGAAGAACACACAAATAACAATAATTTTATGACACTGTAAATTGATTCTATTTAGATTTTGGATCATCATTAAAATAATCGTTAGTCTGAGCTCTAATATAACTCATGAAGTGGATCCTCAGACACCAAAAACATACTGTGGAACACATTTAGTTCCTCGCTCTCATCAAGGTTTCACTGGAGCTGCACAAGTACAAAAAGAAAGAGAGAGACATAGCCTCGAGCTGCAGATCCAGTTTACTCACTTGGCTTGGCATCAGAAGAAAGAGTACGGCAGACATGATGACAAACATCCTGCAGCTCTTCATGCCACAAACAACAACAGCACTGTTGTACCAGTGACTATTATACCACATAAAAAAGCTGCATTCACTCGAAGACTGTCACACACAAAGCTGGTGTGGAACAAATGGCAAATGAATAAGGAATGAACAGTGACATACTGTAATGAAATACAAAACTCTCTTGTCTGATTATGCCACTACATTAACAGAAACAAGAAGATACTTCAGATGAGAAAAGAAAGATAATGTGTCAGTTTGATCTGCTGCACAAGCAGGAGGAGCTCACCCTTTCTCTGCCACCTGACAGCCTCCTACTGTCACCTGGGAGCCACAAGTCAAACCCACAAAGTTTTAAAAGCCAGAAGCAGCAACTTACCTAGAAGAGAAAAAAGGAAAAGGAGAAAACACAGTTAGAGGAAATCAACTTTCTTCCAAAGAAAGATATCCCCATTTCAAAAACATACTCCCTGAGATTTAAAAATATAAAGAATGCATCTTAAATGCTGGTGTAGAGTCAACAAACAACAAGTGTTACTGTAATTGTTTATGAATTGAACACTGCTGGAGCTACAGGAGAAAGTGCTTCTTATGGCTTAAGGTAGAGATTAATGTGTAGACCTGGCAGAATTAAAAAGAAATAAAACTCAATCTCATAGCAATAGCTATGCTAACAACAGACATCTCAATAACACTTAACTCTCTGAATGCAGTCTCATTAAGGCTGCCACTATTTCTGGCAAGCTACATCAGTCTGCAGCAGCTGCACTAACAGTGCCATCTCCTGGCAACTTCAGGGAAAGAGAAATTCTGGAGCATAAGCCCTCATCTTACAAGTGGTTTGGGAGTCACCTTGTTTCAATTTCCCTGCTGATTCCCCTTGCCTTGACAAAACAAAGCATAAAGAATGTAATTATGCCCCACCGAGAGCGGGATTAGAGGAAGGAGTGGATGATTAGAGAGGATGTGTCAAATTATGGAGGCAGTTGCTCTTCTGAATTACGGGAAACCTAAGGTTAATGGGATTAAGTAATCACATCAGCTAAGTTAGGGGGCCACTCACTGGGACTGTGGCCAGAGTTATCAACCAGCACGAATGACAGACTCACTGACAGCTCCAACTCTTCAGTACACAGGACTCTACCAGGAGGCTACACTGGCTTTGTTTCACTGCGCTTAATAGAGTCAACATTATTTTCTTACTTTAACCACTTTTATTTAATGAAGAGTTGAAATTAGTTAATTATTTTTTCATAGCTTTATTTATAATAGCTGAACAATTATGAAATCTGTATGTATGTGTGTGATTAAACGGTACTGTCTATTTCTGAACTATTTTGCATACTGAGTACACATCGTGCACCATGGCCCGTATTTTACCTTACTGAATGGAAAGATTGTTTGTTTTGGGGAGAGCATTTATATAAAATCTTCTTCTTAAATCCATGAAGCTGCAAACACAACAGCACCATATAATCAGCTTTATGAAAGACCAGTGGATAGGATTAAATGGAATATAGTAGCAATTCTGTTTTTATCAGTGTATAATCACTAAGGGTCTAACAAATGTCTGCAATGCGGTATCACAATTCCATCTTCGTGTGCCGTGGTACTCCTGTTGAGCCGTTAATGCCTGGCTAAATTCTGAACCTGTAAACAAAGTTTACACTAGATTTATCAAAGTTTTTTCACTGAAAAAAAAGAGGTGCAGCTTCTGCTAAAATTTGTGTTGATGGGAATGAACCAGACAGTAAAGCTGCAGGCTGCAGTGAGCTGAAGGACACTATATTGTCATTCTGAATGTCTGGTGTCTCAGCCTGTGGGGGATTATGGTAGATGTTGCAGGGTTCTGGTGTAGTCAGCATATTTTTTTATATGGGACAAAGCATCCTCTTCCTTTTCCTGTCAATCTTTGTTTATAGTCCAACTATGAATGCAAATTAATTAAAAAAAAAAAAAACCTGAGTCATCTTCTCACAGTAGCTGGTAGTTTTAAGATGGCATTTTCGCCAGTGTGTTGATTTTTTTGCGCTCCACGTGGACTGTTGGCCTGCATGCAGCAAAAGACTACTCAAAAGTGATTGGTCCAAATGACTCAGAGTACAAATAGACTGCCAACAGAAACCAGAAAACCTTAGGTACAAATTCTGAATACTCATATATATTTAGCTGACCTCAAAGTCAGGCAATTTGATGTTTTATGTATGTCTCTGCATACAGTTTACAGGTATATATTTTGTAGAGCAAACCTAGTCCTCCCATCTGCATAGATCATAACCCTGGCTGCAGAGAGAGAAATCTCATAGTATATCATAGTTATCCACTAATTCCTGCAGGTCAGATAACAGCTGAAGCATCTGAGAGCAACTAAATACTGCTCCTACTGAGACTAAGAAAATGACATATGAGCCCTTCATCTCAGAGCATGTAATACAGAGAGGATGTGTGCGTAAGCAACATCCAACAGATACCATGAATGATTGAAGCTATTTGATGCTTTCAAGAATCAGAAATGTGGATATAAACATTTAGATTTCATACATGTACTTAGTATGAATATCAAATATTTTAAATATCGCCCCTCCTCTCTCCTGTCCCAGACATGGCAGCCCCTCATTTATACCCTGCACTGTCTTTACAGATCATCTTTATGCTGTGAATTCTTGGCAAGCAAAAAGTGCAGTGGCAAGGGGATCTGATGCTGGACTCAGCTCATATCTGCAGATATCAGAGTACGACTGCAGATACACATGAACAGGAAATTGTAGGAAAATGAGTCCGCAAATCATAGAGGGGGTACTTATTCATGCCTAAATTACAGATTTCAATCTAAACCATATAGCTCTTCAGGGAACAACATAATAACTCTGTCATGATGTTATTTTACTGGACAAATTTGGCTGAGGAGAGCCCACATACTTTTATTTATCCAACTGGATGTGGTAATCAGGCCTGAAAATCAAGGAATTGTAAGTACAGGGGGTTTTAGCCTCATAAGATCAGATGTTCTTGCCAAAACACACAGTCCATTTTTGGAGCAGTAGTATCCCAAGTTAATTAAATCAAAAAATATAAACTATCCAACATAAATATATTTATTGTAGATGTTATAATTGTGCCTATAGCATTTTGTAGTGTCCTACTGAAACTGCAATCACTGTCAAAACAATGTCATGCATCATATCTGACATTATGTAACACCTCCTGTATGTCTCTGTTCTTGTTAGACACAAAGGTCTGCCCTCAGGCCTTTAATCACGAAAAAGACAGCTGATGAGATCAGCTGCAGGTCTAACTGGCAAACAGGCTTTCAGCTGCTGCTCTTTCAGCCCTTTGTTAATAAAGTAGATAACTCTTTACAAAGTAAAAACAATGGCTGACCCTGAGCACCAGCTACTGTTATTGTAAAAGGAAAAAAAGAGGATTTAACTAAAAGGATCCAGCCCCATCATGCTGCCAGGCCACTGGTGCCAGCTTGAACTGTAACAGTCAGTGGTACTATTTCCAGTCTCATGGTCAATAAGCTGAGTGCTTTTGGGTGCTGGACAGTTAATCTAATGTACAAAGCTCTTTGAAGACATCACCGTGAGCTCAGAGAAACTATTATGTTCATTTCTGTGTTAAAAAAACACACAAATAATCAATAAAATGAAGAAGTAGTCAGCAGATTAATTGGAAATGTTGCAGCTATGCATGAAATGCACATGCACTTGATTAGCATTACATTTAAGAACATTTGACATAATCAGGTATTGGGGTTCACCACGTTTAGATACTTGATGGCATTACAATTTCTTTGCATGACAAACAAAAGCTTATCATCATTCATTGTATTCACAGAGCTGTGCTGGAGTAGATACAGGACCCCCCCCCCAAAAAAAAAATAAGAAGAAGATATAGTAATCCTCAAGCTGTGTATTTTTAAGCTTGGTCTTTTTTTGTTGTATTTTCAGTGCCAAACTTGCATTCATAATACTACCACGTGTGGTGGCAGAAAGTGGATATTCTTACTTTTAGATGTTCATCTTGACTTTTTGTCAAGATTTCACAAAACTGGCTTTTAAAGATGAAATGATAGTAAACAGATGTGTAGCTGGATGATTACTACTGATATACTACAGATCAGCATCACAGCATCTATTTAAATAAATGTGGGTGCTTCACTTACGAACAAAAACATGTGGGCATTTCGGGCACTTTAGATGATTGACACTTGCGCATCACATTCATATATCATTATCAACAATATGAGATCTCTGGAGGGTTGCCGAGCTGACGGCACTAGTGAGTGTTCTTTATGTGTTTCACATGGCTACAGCAGTAACTGAACGGTAGCGATGAGACAGGACAGGAATAAATCTAATAGTGTCCAGAAAAGAAGCGGTTACCTTGCCGCTTTTAGTTTACAACAAACAGTGCCACCATTGTCAATATGTCAAAGGTTATTCATTATTTTATTTGTATTTATTTTTGATCAATTAATGAATATCACCTGTGGGTCCACCATAGGCTGGGTGGGTCCTCATGGTGCTCTGATAAGGGTTACACTCACAAATGCAGGGCTGCGTCCATTTCTTTCTGCTGCTTTGAAACATTAAAAGTATCATATACTTAATTGTGAGTGCTGGCGATAACATTCAACAGTTTTAGAGTTTTTAAGGGGTCAGCACCCATCACACTGTTATATGTTTCTGAGCTGAGCATGCCTGCTTTTTTGTTAAGTACACTCCAGGTGTGTGTGGTGTTTGCAGCCTTTAGATTTTTGAGCAGCTGTTTCAAAGCAATTTTCCTTTGAGGATTAATAATGTTCACCTGACTCCTGATTCAATACCATCAGGAAAACACATGATCTGTTTTAAATGCATTCTGAAGGAAAACAGCTCCATAAGGTCATACAATACTATCTCCAGCATCAAGAGGAACAAGGAGCAACTTCTCTGGTGCAAGTTCTCTCCAGCCTGCCAAGTATTTTTTGTGCAAATGTACCTGGGAGAACTGGTGCTGTTCAAAAGACAAATGGTAGTCACACGAATACTGGTTTTGAAAACATCCTGAATTTTTCCCAGGTACAAACAGGTACAACACTTTTATCTACATAAAATAGACCTATTTAAAAATATAAACTTATATAACTGTTCTGTTACTATCTAAACCTGCTTAAAACGTGGAAATGTCTCTAAGAAAAGTAGGACCCTGCCAAATGTCAGGAAGCTGCTACACCTTTTTCATCATGCCCTCCTGCAACACAATACCACTCAGAGGTCAAGTGCTTTGACTCCTGCACTGAACTCCTTTTAACTGGATATCCTGTCAACCTGTGCTGCTGAAAAAAACAGTTATCTTTCTTTCACCAGCACATAGCCTTCAGAAAGCATCATTCATAACAGAAAGCTTTCTGTGAAAGCATGCTGCTAAGGGTTAAACCCTGGAGTAGAGGGAAAGTCACAGACACAAGACTGTGAAAAGGCTGCTATATAAGTTTAAAGTGAAGCAGAACGTCTTCACACTCTAATTTGATAAAAAACAAAAAATAACACTTCTTTTAGAGAGCTAAGCCCCTCTGAAGTTGGAAACCTCTTCTGGAAGAGTGGAGCAACCGGAACAAAATAATACAAAATCCTGCAATAGATAAGCAAATACTGAAAAACAGAAAACAGGCAATAGAAAGAGAAAAGAAGAATGCTTTCAGTGACTCAGCAAATGCACCTTAATGTGGCTTTTTGGGATTTGTTTTCCTCAATGCCTGCTCTGCCTCAAATGAGCTCAAAATATTAGGGTCATGACTGAGAATAGGCTTGCAGAAACAGGTAATGCAGACAGAAAAAAACATGGTAATTTCTTTAATAGTTGCTATGCTCCTCTCAACACATACAGCAGATCACCAACGGGCTCCTGACTCTGTACCAAATGTGAGAGTAGGTGACAAAAAAAGGGACAATGGAAGTAATGGTCCTGAGGTGACGACATGCTTACAAATGAACTCAGTCTGACTGAGTAAGCAGCAGTGTTCAACATGTTAAGTAACTCCATTGGGAGCGCTCAGTGAAGCGAGGGAGCCTTTGTCTCCGCAGCCCTGGGGAACACAATTTCAGCCTATCCAAAAGGGCAGGACTCCTTCAGATCCCTCTCCAGGATCATTTAAATGCCTCCGCTGCCTGGAAAACTCTTCCAAAGCGTTACCACATTTTGCCAGAATACTCTAGACAAACCACAGCTCCATACACACCAACAAAAAAAGACTCTTCTTTGGACTGAGCCAGTTGCAACAGTCTGGTTATGTTCTGTCTCCTCAAATTGGAGGCTTTCGGTCACTATAAATGTGCTCCAGGCACCTTTAATCTGTTTCCTAATCATATGAAGAAAGTGTAATAACATCCATGACCTGAATACCTGATAAATATGCAAATATCCATGCAGGCTGTAGTACCTGCAGGGTACACAGAGTAGTATTAAAATAAATTAGGATGTCTTGGGGGTGAAAATTTCTCAAAATATTAATTCAGTTGGGTAGATGCCAGTTTACTCCATGTTTGTTTTAGTATGAAGTCATGAAATGCATAAAGGTTGTAAATGCATAAAAGTAGAGCAATTATTAAACCACAGCTAGAATTCCTTTAACTCAGTAGGGTCGGTGTTATTCAGATTTTTCATACTAGTGCCATTATGATACCTAAATTTAATTAGCAATACCAAAACTGTGAGAAATATAAACTTTTTATTAAAAAAAAAGTTTTCAAATGTTCTGAAGCCATTTGTACTGTAGCTTTTGTACAGGAAATCTGACTGAAGGACGGTGCCAATATATCGGTATCGACATTTATAATGGCCAATTAATGAAAATGAAAAAAGTAAGGAAGAGACAGGAGAAACACCCTTCAACCATGTTATGAGTGTTGATGTTGCAGAGTTTGTCCACCAGAGGGCACTCTGCAGCTTCCCTGTTGGCAACGTGTTTGGAACGCCACAAACAACAACCAGCTCATCTGAGCAGTCTGGCAGAGTGTAAATGAGTATTCCAAGACTTGTTGTGATAATGAAGCAAGATTGTTGCACTGCACTGTCATGTTATCTTAGTAAGGACTCATAAATAACTACACATAACAAATGTTAGGGAAATCTATTTACGTTTTGTATGTCTGAAAGAAAGAAATATTGGTCGATATATCAGATTTTTAAATCACCAAATATCGGTATCAATCTTAAAAATCCAGTTATCGGATTTTTAAGGTAAATCATCAGCTAAGATAAATCACGAACTATTGATCAAAAAATTTTAAAGGCTTTTAAAGGTTGACTGATTTTGATACTCTGCAGTTATAAGATATAGTTTATTTTATCCCAGAAGTTGTGAATGTCCCATGTTACTGCAGCCAAAACAAATAAACACAACTTATAACAAAACAGCTTAAATAAAGGAGCACATCTCAATATAATAAACTCAATATGACAAAGCATCTTATATAAAGTGAAATAAAAAGAAAACAAACTCAAATAAAATAAAGGAGCTCAATAAATAATGATTTTTTTAACTACTACAGAAGAATTACAGTCAACCAAATGACACCTTGTATTACTGTATTTATGATTTCTGTGACACTAACTGACAGCTGAATGAGGCCTCTGAAAAAGGAAGGTGGGTGGAGCAACTTTGGTGATGTAAGCACTAATTATACGCAAACACTGAACCCAACTGCACCCAAATAAGAAGCAGACAAGAACTGCGAAAAAACTACACAGATGCATGTTTCCTCTGCAGCTATGATTGCATGATCAGTTTTAACCACGCTCCATCTCTGCACCACCAACGGTCCCATCTCTGACTCGGGGGCAGAGCAACACTTGGTTATATTGCTGCTGTTACCACGGCGATGCAGCAGCCACTCTGCACCAGCCGCTGAGTTCTGCATCTCCCGGCGCAGACGCATTCAATGTGCCGCATGCAGCAGCAGCAGCAGCCTCCCTCAGCATCTTACACACACACAGGCTCATAAAAGACACCGCCTCACCCTGACCCCTGGTCCAACCCCTGTGGTCATGCCTGGACACTTAAGGGGAACAAAAGCTTTTCACTTCTCTTATTCATTAAAACATGCAGGAAGGAGGGAGAACTGGGGATTATAATTCCTCCATTTAACTCCCTGAAACACTCACAACCGAACTTTTTGTTTAGCCCGCATCTATACGATGAGGAAGTCCTCACCAGAGAGGGATTATGGGAAAACAAGGCGGTCCTGAATGCATATGATGGTGATGACAATAGTCAGGAAGCAAAAATGTGGAAAAAGCCAGGAGGCGTACCTTTGAGAGAGCTGATCTCATGCTGGATAGACCTTCCAGGATCCATGCTCACGACTGCCTCAGGCTCCAAACAGCAGAGTTTGAGCTCTACAAGGTCAGCTCAGCACTGAAGCACCACGCTGGAGGATGTAAACGTCCCGCAGCTAACAGCAGGCTGTTTCTATCCCTCTCTGCCGCCCTCCCTCTCTCTCTCTGCTCCCACAGGACTTGGCAGCTCAGTGTTTTTGTTCACTCCCTCTCTCTCTCTCTCTGCCCACTCGCACACAAACCCTGTCAGCAGAGAAACTGTGAAAGAAAGGAGCACACCTCCCTCTTTTCCAGCTCCTACCCCTCCTTCTTGTTGTCCCGTCTCATCCTTGTGGTGTTTCACAGGGAGGTGCCTCGACCAGTCATCCTCCCCCGTCACATTACTATCACACATATAGCTGGTGTCAAGCAGGCAATGCAGAGTGTTAAATGATTTGACTCTGAGTAGTGAGTGATAGGAAAAAAACACTGCTCCCTTAAAGTGAAGGTTAAATGCCCTGAAAAGGATATCTAGAATGTATGAGATAAAATAAA
The DNA here is from genome assembly GCA_015106735.1 of Paratilapia polleni. Lineage (NCBI taxonomy): Eukaryota > Metazoa > Chordata > Actinopteri > Cichliformes > Cichlidae > Paratilapia > Paratilapia polleni. The sequence goes on from VUQI01022116.1 coordinate 43,440, forward strand.
CAATGCATGTTAAAAATTTGGGCAAAACTATGATGTCTTTTAAAATGTAAAATTAAGGTAAGCTTGACAAATAGTCACTGAGTGGTTCATTTCTCCAGTGACACAGCATCTGTGACTCAGCATCTCCTACTAAAGTATTCCACTACTGGACTAGAAGAGTCCCTCTATTTTTCAGGAAAAGTACTGCAGAGGGGACCTCAGACAGCTCTGGATGACAGAGCAGTTTGCAGGAAGCTTTGAAGTGTGAATAAAATTCATTCATGCATCTTTTTATGTACAATGTTGCCCTGACTAAACTCTGCAGAACCCTGCAATAGGTCACACTAAAATAAATTTTTACAGCTGAAACCACTAATTAAAGCTGCAAAACAAACTAAATTCATATGTCAGGACTGTGAGAGTTGTGACTTTTTCAGCTATAGCTCAATAGTTGCATTCACCATTCAGTTCTATAATCATTTCAATCATTTCAGTACTGTCAATAAACCAAGAATCAAAGGGCTTACATTATCAGAGCCTTGACAGAAATATTTTAGAAGATGACAGCAAGGTTATGTTGACTTTGAGTCAGCAGTCTCCTCAAGCCTCTGGTGACCGGCTGACACTGCTGCGTTGTGCCTTAAGTCAGCAACAACAAAAATGCTTTTTTGCTTAAGCATGAAGAAACTGACAGAGGATTGAAGATTGATCAGCATAACACATGGACTCTATATGAAGAATTTGTGAAATTTTATAGCTGCATAGGAAACTTTCCACAGTTGTTAGCTTCTGATCTCAGCAGACGCATGCACTTAAATAAAGAACAATAATTTCATAAAGATGATTTTATTTGTATGCAAATCCACTAATACATACCAGCTCACAGACACGTGCAGCACTGCAGAGTAACTATGTTATAGTCAAGTAAGACTATGATCTTGAGGATTCAAGCCAAGCATAAAAACTTTCCACTTTGATGTGCAGTTGTCAGACATGAATAACAGAACTACTAAAAGTAACTCTAGGAGCCAAAAATGATTGTATGTCTTATTGTTTGGGTCTTCCCCAACTAGTAGCTGGAGTGGATGTGCTTGGGGAGATAAGGGCAGGTGAGGCTAACTGGAGGGTTTGTTTTTAAGCAGGAAGATGTTGTCTTTGACCTCACGTATTGACCTCTAGGCTTCCACGGACACTGCTCTTATGTTTCAGACAATCCTCAGTTTATCTTTGCAATCCTTTTTTCAATTGGTTCAAAAAAATCTTATTTTCTGCATCAAATATCCTGACTGTGGTAGCATTGCTCTCTCCACTACTGACGTGTCAAAGCATTATGACAGCTGACAGGTAAAGATTAAGAGGAAAGCCGGCTCAGCTACAGGTGAAACCCATGAGTCACTGAAACACAAAGTTTACAAGAACCTCATCTAAATCTCAGAGCCTCCTGCAAAGCAGATATATGCTTCACAATGTAGTGAGTCAGCACAGACCTTGTTTTGGTAATAGGCTTATATGGCATAAGTTAAATCAGTCCTTTGTACCCAGTCTGATGGAGCTTACTCATAATGGAATAAAGAGCAATTACAGAGTGAGTTTGCTTCTGTCAAATTCATGTGTTCCTCCATGGGAAAGGTTCAGTCTCAAAGTCAATGCCATATCCTGCTAAGAGGTTGTCTTTGTCCTAATTAAATGTTCAGTGGCCAGACTACTTAAAAGCAAGGCACTTAAAAGCACCTATTACAAGTCAAAGAACATGGTTTTAAGGTTCTCAGTACTGCATATCTAAAAAGTCCTGCTGAGCCACTGAGCACAGATCTGACAGCTGTTTTCGATTACAAAAGATAAATAGCAGAAATATTTCACATTGCCTGCAAACCGAGCACTGGCACTAAATCATCTTAAAAGAATTTTGAAATGTAACAAAACATGGTTGCTTTTACGAGGTATATGAAAAACATGGAGCACACATCAATCACTGGCGACAAATGTCTTCCAACCCTGCAGACAGAAATGAAACATTACCGAGCTCATATGTAGACAGATAGAAGCAATAAAAATAGATGTTCCATGGAAAAAATAAGAAGCTACTGTGGGTGTTTTCTCACCGAGCTGCTTTACAAAAGGTGTATTTTCTCTCTTGACAGAGTGTTGCAGAATTCAACAGCTGGTTTCTGACCTTAAACTGTTTCACACTGACCCTTTAGTTGGTCAAGTGTGAGAAAACAGATAAAAGGTACTACCACTGTAGAACACCTGCAAAACATACAATATCAAGATGCTGGCACATTTTAGCAAAGGCTGAGCTACAACCTTGGAGGAGGTTATTTAGGGGGGCTCTAATGACTACTTCTCCAATCAACAGAAAATCAACTACTCATCACAGATCCAGTTTCAGCAGCAGCAAAGAGAGAAACAAGAAGCAAGTGCTAATTGGAAGAAACTGGAAGAGACTTTAAATGATGACAAGAGGTCCTAAAATGTAAACTGGACCAAATGCTCATTTTTAATTTCTATATCCCAGAAATCTGCCTTATTACTCACACTAGAGTAGAAGAAAACAATTACACAAAACCACATTTCTCAAACAAATTAGTTATTTTAGTCCAATATTTCATTTTGTTTGATCCAAAGAAGATTTTTATTTTTATTTTCAAAAAATGTACCTAAAATTACACAAAAATCAGATGTAGCACCTCAAGCTCAGAGCACTTTTACTGGTAGTGCCTTATTCATTGTAGGCAGTCAATCAGTAATCAATGCAACTCATTGAACCCAGCCGACTTGTCAGTACAGGAAACGTGCAAGTGACGGTAAAACACACTAAAGACTATTCAGTTTAAATGTCATTGACCCAGGATGGACAACATCAGAGGACTCAAACTAGTGTGCCTAATGCTCCAGTCACACCGGCCTGGAGACCGATTGACAACTCCCTGACAACCACCTGTCACTGGGAAAATTTGAAATACAGTTGTTCAGCAGTTGCTGTATGTTGCAAGGATTTTGGGTTGCCAGGGGTCACAGACCAGTCTCTAGGACTGTGCGAGTGGGACTCATAGTGCGTTCCAGATGAAGTCGGAAGTCGGAGTTTCCAGTCTGAATTTTCAACTGGAATAACCCCTCAAGTCAGATTCCCAACTCAGAAAGTCAGAGCAGCCCCACCAACCCAGAGTTAACGATCCAAGATGGCGGCAGTGAACGTAAACAGTAGTAAAACCGTAAAACTTTTCATCTGTACTGCAACTGTTGTGTATTTGTGACTCACTAAATCAGCCATACGCAGACCACTGACCAGGTCTATCCACAAATGGCGTTTTTAATCGCAGCAAGCATTGCGCTGTATTACTACTGATGCATGAATTGCGCTGCCTTGCTAAGAAGCAAAACAAATCCTGTTTTTCCTTGCTTTTGTGACTTTACTACTGGAACGCACTCAACTCGGGAGTGACGTCACTCCTGAGTTCTGACATCAAACTTCCGAGGTAACTGGAACGCGGCATTAAAACAAGCCGTAACCTCCAGCGTCAAAAACTGCAGTTCCTCTGATGGCCACTTTAGGCAAAGTAAGTGAAACCCCATAGACTACCATGTTGAAATGTTCAACTTTACAGCTTCTTCTTCTTCCTCTTCTTCTTTCGGCTGCTCCCTTTAGGGGTCACCACAGTTGATCATCTGCCTCCATCTCTCCTCTGTCACACCAACCCTCTGCATGTACTCTTTCACTACATCCCTGAACCTTCTCTGTGGTCTTCCTCTTTTCCTCCTGTCTGACAGCTCCTTCAACATCCTTTATTCCAATATATCCACTGTCCCTCCTCTGCACATGTCCAAACCATCTCAGCCTTGTCTCTCTAACTTTGTCTCCAAACCGC
>VUQI01022122.1:5755-17455 GCA_015106735.1 Paratilapia polleni
TTCTCTTTTATTTCCCTTTTTTTTTTTTTTTTTTGGTTTTTTTATTCTAGTTGAGTTGGGCACCTCAGGGATTTCATGTTACAGAGGATACCACCAGAAATTTCATTAAGTGAACATTGGCTGTAAGATTGCTTTGTACCCATGCTGTATGCATATCACCCAGTCAGGCACCCTGTTACTTCCAGACATAGCAGATGGCATCTTCTGAATGCTCCCACTGTGGTCATTAAATAATTAAGACTCTCATCAAGACCTGAACATGCCTTATGATGTGGCACATGGCCAGCCTGCCTTACTTGGCAGCAAAGAGTGTGAAGGAAGAAGAGGAGTGAAAAGCCATTGAGTGTTGTATATAAAAAAAAGAGTAACTCTCAACAAGTTCCTTTTTGTGAATTCTGGTTAAAGCATGGTTGACATTTTTGTTGTATTCTCCTGAGTCTTAATCTTTGACTCTGAAACCAGTGTTGCAGTCCAATAAAATATTTATCACGCTAAAGAGTCCTGAGGATAGGATCTGACACATTTAGCTGTATAACAGTGCAGTTCTTTCCAAATGTAGGACTTGTTCTTTTCTATTCACACTCATTTCAGTGTTTGTTTACTGTATATTTGGCGCATCGCATGAATTATGAATAAACCTTAGGAGAGAAAGTCACTCAAAAGGAACATGGCCACATGTGGGGTACAAATGCAAGTACTCTCCTTTACTTACTGTATACAAACAAGATGAAGAAATTGTCTTCCTCGCAGCTAGATGGGAACAGAGTCTTGTGCAAAACCAGGATGAGTGAAATGCAAACATTTGCTTCTCCCTGATGCTTCAGCTTCACAGTAGCTCTGCCATCTCTTCTTGTCAGTCATCCGGAGTGACACGTCAACTTTTCCTACCCCATCTCTCAGAGTTGGCAGGCAGTGCTGCCAGCATTTACCCAGTGATTTGGCTCTGCAGGGGTTTGGTACTCATTGCTCTATTGTTAATCATGGAGTTGGGTGAGAGGGCTACTCCCACACACTGACTCATTGGCAGCTTCGCACAGCTTGCTGGGACATTATTAGTCGAAATGTAGAGAGCTGATGCTCACTCTGTGGCTTTTCTTCCACAGATTCACTCCCACATTGTGCTTATCTGTAGATTTCCTCTAATCTGATGTTGTTTGCAAGTTATTTTAGTGGTGGATTCTGAGTGATCCATTGTGCACATTTGCATTTACAGAATTTTAATCTTAATGTAACTATATATTTGTATAATTTTGTTCTACTACATTTTATCTTAACAGTTTTTGAAAATACAGTGCAAATTTGGACTAAATCTTGGCCGTGGAAAATCTGGAAACGAAACCCAGTTTTGCAATAATGCCAGTTTTGGCCAGCTCTGTTCGGATCTGTGTGTAGAAATAATAGGTGAGCAACTTAGGGATAGGCATACCTGTAATCCAGATGTAAGGAGTGATCCAAAGGTTGTATACAACCTCTGGCAAATGTAAGTGTAACGCACAAATATGTAACTAAAGTTAAAATTTACATTTGCGACACTAATCTGGCCCATTCCATACATGAGTTAGAGCAATTAGAGGTCTGCAGCTTAAGAGCTCAGCATGTCTCTTGAACACACCAAGAAGATTGGATGGGCTGTGCCTGAATGTGGAGGTGAGCTGTTGGCTTCTTACCCAACCAATTTTTCATTGGCTAAGCAATTTTCTTAACTTTCCATTTGGTTCAGCAACTACCCCACATGACCCCTACCTGTCATAGCTGCTCCCAACCTGGGTACGTGTCAGCTGCGATCCTCTCCATTGTCAACTCAAATACACCAGAAAAAAAAAAAAAATCACAGTTTTTTTTTTTTCCTGTTTTTATTTTTATATTTCCTTTTGCCTTCAGTTAATTACTGTTATTTCTTTTCAGTGGCTGTGGCTTTTGCAAAATTCTCTGAACCACTGGAAAATAATTTAGAAAATGATTAAAGAACTGTGTTTTAAGTATTAATACTCAGTACAATCTTATTCCAAACCCGAAATTCTAACTTTTAAAGATAATAAAACTGGCTGAATTGAATAGAAATTTGTGAATAAATTGCTGTTGATAAAATGATTTATGTTGTTGGTGAATGCTGTTGATAGCCAGTTAATTTCATACAAAGTTAACTGTTCTCTTAAACAGAAAAGCTTGAAATTCCTGTTTATATATTTGAATAACCAAGAAGAAAACCTGGAAAAAATGTTACCTTGGTCTGAAGCTGACTGGCATTGTGAATGGTTGAAAGGTAATGGAGTCTTTTGATGTCACAATGTGTCTCTCTCTCTCTGTCTGTCTCTTTAGATAAGGCGCCACACTTCTCCAGGCTAGGAGATGAGGAGGTCAATGCTGGGCAAAATGCCACTTTCCAGTGTGTTGCTGCTGGAAGGGCATCAGAGGCTGAGAAGTTCCTGTTGGAGGTTAGTGGTTCGTGGTGGAGTTTATAGCTAAAGTAACCTGTGTTTACTGTGTGTATGTTTGTTGTATTTTTACCTTCAGCGTGGCAACAGTGCAAAGGGAAGACTGGTTTTCATGCTTATCTCACTATCTAAGTATCTTAGGACATAGACAGATTATGAGACAAGGTTCCCTGGGCACAGACATGTAAAAGGCCTCACAAAACTCCTGTGAAGAGAAAAATAAAAAAGACACAAACAATTAATAATATTGTGGTCTTTTTGCATATTCTGGTTGTTTTTGCAAATATCTTTATAGTCAGTTTTATTTTTCTTTGTGTGTTTTTTTTATTTTTTTATTTTTTTTTATTTTCAATAGCGTCTAATTTTTTGTCTTTCTCTGATGAGCATCAGTAATAAATACAGATTCTTAGACCTTGTTTTTTTTCCCTGTTGGCTGCAAACAATTTTACAACAACATTATTGTTCTATAAGCATTAATAGATGATCCTAAAACAGGACACCTGTTTGTACTTTATGACCTTAGTAGTCTACGTAGTCTAAGCGTACGTTTGAATTCTGTTTTAATATTTATTCTTTCGTCAGACCTTTAAACATCACTGAGGCTGCAGCTGAAAGGACAAAAACTACAACTGTCTTTTAAACGTGAATTTATTGAAATATTTGATTATAATCCATCAGATTCTCTGTCTTAATGATAGAGCTGTGATATTGATAAGTTTGTTGATTTACACAGTCTGCATTTTTACCCGCATTCTTTCAAGGCTTCAAATAGGCTAAACTTTCTGAAACAACATGGACTTGACAGATGCTAGTGGTTTCAATGGTGTGGAACAGTGTGAGAAAGGACTCTCACAGTGCAACAGCTAGGTGCATCATGCAACATTCATTTGAATCTCCTTTCCGTGTCACCATTTTTGTGGTGAAAGTTTCCACTTTCTGCCTTGACTCACTTTTGTTTATGTTCTGCTTAGACTGAAACAAGTGGATATTTCTACACTTTCTTGTCTCTTCGTGCTGCTGTTCAAGTATTAGCTATGCTAAAGTGATTAAACTTGGATGCATTAAAGTCCATCTGTCTCCCGATTGTAACTGTTGAGAAGTTAAATGATTTGCTTCAATAACATTGCACGCTAAGGACAGATGAGGTTGAAGATGGGCTCCATTAGGGGACGACACTCATGACATATATTACCCCCATAATCACTATTATTTTAACAAGATTTCATTTGTTTTCATTAAAGCACGTCTGATTGTAATATTGCATGATTAAATCAGTTAGATGGTCCTGCCATTCTAATTAAATTGTACACAACTGGACAATTCTTCTTTTCTAATCACACAGCTCTAACAAGAACTGACCCAGATAGCAATAATTTAAGTGTGCATTGCTACATTATTAGCTTTGTGTCACAGGAGTTCACTGTGCAGTAAATGTGGGGGATGGGTACAGTAAAGGGCGTGTGTGTGTGTGTGTGTGTGTCCTTGTCTTAATGGGGAAGACTGAATGTTGTGTGTGCGAGGGTGTTTATAGCAACAAAAACATCCGTGTATAAAACATAATGAACCAGTACTGAAAAGACAAAGTAAACCAGAACAAGGAAGGGGAGGCAAATAGAAGGCAGGGAAAAAGAAAGAAAGCAAGGTAAGAGGAAAAAAAGAGAGAATAAAACAGGAAGAGAAAGAAGGCAAAGACTCCTGATATGTACCTAATAAAGTGGGAATGAAGTGGGAAAATCCCAGTAGATCAGCAGTTTCAGAAACTGCTGATCTACTGGGATTTTCTACTGGGATTTTCCCACAAACCGAGGGTTTACAGAGAGTGCTCTCTGGTTACAACTAAGGTATGCAGAAGAGCATCTCTGAACACACAAGACGTCAAACCTCAGCAGCAGAAGACCACACCGGGTGCCGCTCCTGTCAGCTAAGAACAGGAAATTGAGGCTACAATTCATACATGCTCACTAAAACTGGACAATAGAAGATTGGAAAAACATTGCCTGGTCTGATGAGTCCCAATTTCTGCTGCAGCATGCGGATGGCAGGGTCAGAATTTAGCGTAAAACAACATTAAAGCATGGATCCATCCTGCCTTGTATCAACAGTTCAGCCTGCTGCTGGTGATGTAATGGTGTGGTGGATATTTTCTTAGTACACTTTGGGCCCCTTAGTACCAACTGAGCACTGATTTAACCCCACACCCTGCCTGAGTATTGTTGCTGACCATGTCCATCCCTTAGTGACCAAAGTGTACCCATCTTCTGATGGCTGCTTCCAGCAGGATACACCATGACACAATGTTCAAATCATCTTAAACTGGTTTCTTGAACATGACAATGAGTTCACTGTACTCAAATGGCCTCCACAGTCACCAGTTCTCAATCCAATAGAGCACCTTTGGGATGTGGTGGAACAGGAGATTCACATGATGGATGTGCAGCTGACAAATCTGCAGCAACTGTGTGTGATGTGTCATGTCAATATGGACCAAAATCTCTGAGGAATGTTTCCTTGTTGAATCTGTGCCATGAAAAATGAAGGCAGTTCTGAAGGCAGAAGGGGGTCCAACCCAGTACTGGCAAGGTGTATCTAATGAAGTGGCCAGTGAGTGTAACATTACAGTCGTGCTTACACAGATATCTCGGGGACTCCATGTTTATACCATACAAACAGGTGCTACAACAATAATACTGTCATCATAAAGGATAAGGACTGTTTTTTTGTTCAAATTTAACCAAAAAGCTTCTCCAAGCAGATTGAACATCTGCATTTTCTCCATGTCTTTTAATAACAAATATTTGATAGAATCTGTTCTAGTTAGTGAGTCAGGAGAGCTGCTCAGAGGTCTTTCATCAGCTAAAGGGACACTCCACTGATTTTACAACTGAAGGTCAATTTACAGTCATGGTGAGTGCTACTCAGTATGTGACAGCCGTTGTCTTCTGCTGTCCTTCAGGCCTTCATTACAAACTGGGACACTGAGTTTGAAAGATGTCAAGTGTAATGGAGAGACTTTATCAAGTTGGATTATGCTGATCTTGGGTGTTGACAACTTGACTCATGCTAAAGAGTAACAGTGAGGATGTCTCAGCCTTTAATTCATATCTGTCTTGCATATCTCTATATTTTATAGAATCAGGTTAGCGCTTTCAGAATTATTATGCATTTGCATTTTATTTATTTCACACTACTACAGAAAGCATCTACTGTTGTGTGTGTATGTGAAAGTCTTTGTTATTGTGCTGTATGAGATGACATATATCTGTGCATATGTGTGAGAGAGCGAGGGACACATGATGACCCATCCTGGTTTCTCTGACCCTGTCCTTTTCTGCTTTCCAGAGACACAATGGGGACATTTTAACAATGGCGTCAGTCAAGCACCTGAGTCATCGGCGCTTTGTGGTGTCCTTCCAGCTCGACAGCGTCCAGCGAACTGATCAAGACCTTTACCGCTGCGTCACTCAGTCCCCCAGGGGCTCTGGGGTCTCAAACTTTGCTGAACTTGTTGTCAAAGGTAAACACTCTCCCTTTTCTTTATCTAATATTATTGTTTTCTTTTGGTCTTGCTCCCCTTCAGTTTCCGTCGTCCCAGCTGTTAGTTTTCCTGCTGGTTTTATGATAGCGTATAATTTCCTGCTTTTCTTGGACACAATCCATAACTGCATGTGATTTGAAAGGGGAATTAAAAGGGAAACAGATATCTGCAGGACATAATTTGTGCATGACTGTGAACATCATACATACCTATTTTTAATTTATTAACAAAAAATGTCTTACTCACAAATAGTGTGTTACAGCAACACACTTGAAGGCTCTTTAAATGTTATCCATGGTCTCCCTGGCATGTGTTGTATTCTGAGCTGCAGTTGCCAGATAGACTGCCATACTGAGCTCTTCAGCTCTCTGTCAAAAAGCTGTTCACTTGACTGGGACTCCTGCAGCCCTTGTCATATCATATACCACAGATGGTGACCTCACTACCATTACTCACTCCAACCCCACAGCCTGACACCACTTTGACAGCATAGTAATGACATGGCTGTGGGATGGTTTGCTGGCATAACAAACCCCAGCCCTCAGCAAAGTAAAGATGAGAAAGGAAAATAAGGATGTGAGGGATTCTCAATCCCCTTGTCCTTTGCTGTAAGATCTTGTTATTCCTTTTTTAAAGACTGAATCATGTGCACAAGACAGTTAGGACAAGTCCAAAAGGAGTTTTAAGCCAAGCTAGCAGGATGGCTCTGTGGATATCAGTGTCTGTCACATGATTGGCCGATGGATTGGTTGGTGCAGTCCACCATTAGATGGAATGCTGTGAATTTTTAACCAACAGTTACGATCCCACAAAGAGAAAGACCACTGACTTTTTTTTTTTTTAAGTGCTGAGCAGATGGGGTTGACATTTGCGCTTATTTTTTATTTGGTACAGATTCACGCTTCGCTCAGACTGATTAACCTGGACATCATAATGTGAAGACTGAACTTTTCTTCCAGCACCATAATCTCAAAACTCCAATCAGCCTCAGATGTATTTATTTCTAATTAGTAAATGTTAACATGCTCACATGCGCAAATTATATTGTGAACATCCATTTTCTTCCGCTTATCCTATTCAGGGTCGTGGGTGGCTGAATAGTTGGAGCCTATCCCTGCTGCCATAGGGCGAGAGGCGGGGTACACCCTGGACAGGTCGGCAGTCTGTCGCAGGGCTAACACAGAGAGACAGACAACCATTCACGCTCACATTCACCCCTATGGCCAATTTAGAATTACCAATTAACTTAACCCCACTAAATGCATGTCTTTGTACTGTGGGAGGAAGCCGGAGTACCCGGAGAGAACCCACACAAACACAGGGAGAACATGCAAACTCTACACAGAAAGGCCCTGGCCAGATGGTAGATTCGAACTCAGGACCTTCTTGCTGTGAGGCAACAGTGCTAACCACCGTGCTGCCCCTTGTGAACATATTAAACATTATAGCAGCCTAACATCAGCACAGTGGAATTGCCCAAATGAGTGTGTTAGCATGCTAATGTTGGCATTTTACTAAGATCTGTGCCTAAGTCAAGTCTCATAGAGCTGCTTACATGGTCTGTTATGGGATAAAGAAAGTCCTTTTTTATTGATATGAATGCATGGGTTCCTTTTAGTGTTGTGACAGACTGATTGCTGTAAAATGGAGCCCTTTTGCTACAGCGTTAACCAGCACCTGCCAGGAAACCAGGACACAGTGAATGTGCAGATAGATGGCTGTGATTTGCTTACACTTTCAGCAAATGAATATCATTGTGTCTTTGTGGTTGTTGCCTTCATTATTTTATTATAATCAGGACAAAGATGTTATTTCTGGCAATGCTGCACCACAAGTAAATGTGATGGCCAGTTAAGTTATGCTCCAGTCAGCTGCCTGTAACTCTGCAACTGGCTGTGCTCTTCACAGACTTAATAAGGCTTTCATAAATCCCTTTTCCCTTCTGCTCTGCTAAAAAGAGCCTAATCATCCCCTTAATGAGTTGGATCTACTCGTTTAAATAATGCAGAAAGAATGCAAGAATCATGGTAAAGCCCTTCTGCTGCTCCAGGGGACACTGAGATATCTACTTGATTAGTAAAACATTTTTATCTTGTACATATGTCTCTGGCTATTGTTGTGGCCTGGAGTTTTTTTATATTTGAAAATGCTTTTGCAGGAATATTCAGACTTTTCAAACCTAAATTTAGTGCGGAGGAATCCCAAATTAAACAGTTGGTTTGGTTTGAAAATAGCTTTGTGTACTGAAGGAATTAATGGAAGAGACAATTATTATTATACTATGGAAAAATTAAAATAAGATAGTAACAGACAAAATCTTATTTACTTAAACTGTGAAAGAAGTGAGGTTGATTTAAATATAATCCCACTGGCTGTTTGCTGTTTGCTTAAATTTGGCCTTTTATTATGGATGCAGTCATTGACAGTTAAAAGATGAGCTGCTGCAGGCAGACAGAAGCAATACAGAGGAGAGGTGAAGTTCTTGTAATGTTGAAAGCCCACAGAGAGGAGGGCCATAAAAGACAGAGGCAGGAATGAAGGATTAGTCACAGCCACAGATCTAACGCTGATCTTTTCTCATGCCTTGTCCCTGTTTCTTTTGCCTTCCCATTCCTCAGTGGCTTGGATCTGCCAGTAAGTGACGCGGGCAGTGGTATTATTTCTTGGTTTGCCAGTCTTTACCAGCAGTAATGCATTCAGCTCTTTCATCATGGTGTCCAGCTGTCTGAGCAGTTAAAGAAGGAGACGTACAACAATTATTGCCACAGTTACAGAGATCATCACTCTCATTGCATGCACAGCTGTTTTTTCCATTCACCTCTTTGCTAAAATTTATGCAAGGCTCTGAATGCCCCGTTAATAGGTATGACTAATCTGCTATTTGAACATAGTTTGACCTGCTCATATCCTGCAGTCTCTCGAGACTCATTTAAGACTCAGTGGGCTTTAACATAACGAGAAATCTATTTGCATACGACTGATTAGTAAAATTAATAGCACAACTTTACCACCCTAGATTGTGCAGCAGTGCTGCCGGCCTACCAGCAAATGCTTTTATCAATACAAACATGTGCTCAAACACAAAAACAAAAAAAACACTGCTTTTCATTTTCTCTGACAGTACCCCCATCCCCCATTGCGCCACCTCAGCTGCTGCGTGCCGGCTCCACTTACCTGATCATCCAGCTCAACACCAACTCTATCTTGGGAGATGGCCCCATTATCAGGAAGGAGATTGAGTACCGCGCCAGCCAGTCTCCATGGTCAGAAGTGCACGGAGTCAACATGGTCACGTACAAGCTATGGCACCTGGATCCAGACACGGAGTACCACATCAGTGTGCTGTTGACTCGACCGGGAGAGGGAGGAACCGGCCCTCCTGGACCTCCTCTTGTGAGCAGGACCAAGTGTGCAGGTGAGCATCAAGCTAATATAGTCATTCCCAACCTCTTTGCTTCATGATAGCTTCATAAAAAAGGATTTTAGACTTCAAAACTTTTGTGACTGCTTATTTTTGTCCAGACAAGTTGTAGTTTTATTTATTTATTTATTTTACAAAGTTGTTTATTTTAAGGAGTTAAAGAGGATTGATGGAATAAATGTATCAATTTATATTTCACAAGAAAAATGAACCAAATGATAAAATAAAGAAATAAACACACTTGTGACTCTTAACATTGGTGCTTCTGTGTTGCAACCAGAAAAAAAACATCACCCACCACCCAGCTCTCATCCATATTGCATGTTATTTGTTTCACAGGTACTCTCTGGAGTTTCCTTTTTAACAGACAAAAATTATACTTGCATTGCTGCGAATCACCAAAATACATTTTGCACATCCTTGATATGTACAATAAGATGATTGCACTTCCTTCTTTCAAAGCTGATTTTTCTTAAAACCTTCAATCCTGGTTTACATGTTTACTCGTAAGCAGTATTTGTTTTTCCTGCCTGTGCTGGCTCACTGATGTGTTCCATGGACTTTATCACTACCTGTCATGTCACCTACTAACACACGCATGTGCCTCCTTGTGCATGTGCATGAGACAAAAAAAGAGGCGGTCCCACTCAAAAACACCACAGGGATCCTCTAATTTGAATAATAGATTAATGTCTGCCTTATCGTTAACATCTTGTTTATGCCAATTTGTGGCTCTTGTATGCTGTCGTGTGTGAAGAGATAATAACAGTCTTGTCAGCTGTTTCCTGATTGGAGTTTCTGAGTTGTCATACAAAAAATAAGATTTTTTTATTTAATTTTAATTTTTATTATTATCATTGGGGATGGATATTGCATGGAAATAGCTCACCAAACAACATGCAGTGTTTATGAGGAATTTATAAGGAATGTGCAGTACTTAGGTAATGCAGTGCCCCAGAGCAGACCGTAGGGGAATAAAATGTGTTGAACACCAATAAACCATAAGCACTGGGGAACAGAGTCTCCACTGAAAACTGTTCTCGTCCTCCTCTACAGCTTAACTCAGTGAATTTCTAAATCGGATAGGCTTATGCTTTTAATTTAGGTTAAGATAATACCTATAGATATGTCCCCTTCATATGATGAAGCTATTCTAATAAAGACCCTCAGCTCATTGTACTGATGCCCAACAGCCACACACTGTAACTTAAAAGAGGCTTACAATATGAGGCTGCAATGGTCACGATAATCTGCTAAAATTCAATCAGCAAGGAGCTGATAGACAAGTTCTGACTCAGTCACTGCATATACTGTACTTATCTCATAAGAAAAGGCATATTTGTTATCACTGGTGTTCTCTGAACTCTGGAGCTGAGGAGACCGAAAGGGACTTTATTTGCTGCCAGCATGGCAATATTGCTTTGACGGTTATTTAAAAGATAACAGCTGGCTGACTACAGTCAGTACTCTAAAAAGGGCTTTTTTGGTATCTACTAGAGAAGACAGAAATTTTATTTGGCAAGTATAACAAATGGACAAGAATCTGTAGGTGAAAGCTTTTCATGATTTGTCATAAAACTGTGAAAAAAAAAAAGCAGATGTTTTTGGCTAATCAATAGTCAGTTGATTTCAGCTTACCAAAACAGTCATCAGTTTTGACCATTACTTCATTCAAACTAACAGCTAACGATTCCACAAATCATTTTTTGTTCATGTTAAGGTTTTCCTCTGATTAGGCTTTTTTTTTGGTTAGATATTTTGTTCTGCCTGCTTCCCACCTCTGTCATTTGTCACTGTTCAGACACAGAACACCCAGGAGAAGAGCATCTCCCCACACCCATGCTTAGTTTTAAATATATGCACAACAGACTGTGTTCATGCAGATGCGCACACAGAAGTTGCAGGCAGTCATTACTACTTCCTGAATCTGCAATGTGTGCGATGTAGTCACAGGCACACAAAATGGAGAGCTTTGTGTTACCCAAAGGCAGTCTGTGGATTCGTGTCTTCCATGGTCATCACTCTTCTCTATGCCCAACGGTCTCTCCCTGCCACACACCATCCCTCACATATCTTCCTACCCTGCTCCACTAGAGCCTCCCTGGCCTCCTCTCCAATGACATATTAAAGCTACTCTCCTCTCCCAACAGCCAGAGACACCCCTCATTCATCAGGCGCCATGAGTGAGCTCTCTGCCCTCCTTCGCCAATCCCTGCACACCCCTCCCCAGCTCAAGAGACACAGAAAATTCACAATAAAAAAGTATAAAAAAAAAAAAAAAAAAAAAAAAAAAGAAAAAAAAAAAAAAG
>VUQI01022122.1:23732-34722 GCA_015106735.1 Paratilapia polleni
GCAAAAAACTTTATTGTTCCATAAGCATTAAAATATGATCCTAAGACAGGACACCTACATTGTACTTGCTGACCTTATATCAAATTTTCACGTAGTCTAAGCATACATTTGAATTCTGTCTTTGTATTTAATCTTTACTCTCAGACCATTAAACACCACTGAGGCTGCAGCTGAGAGAATAAAAGCAAAAACTGCACTTTAAACCTTAATTTAATGAAATACTGGATTATAATCCATCAGATTCCCCCATTAACGATAGAGCTGTGATATTGATAAGCCTGTTAATTTACACAGTCTGCATTGCTGATACACTTATCCATAATTGTGACTGGTCAGATGCTGCCAACTGCCACCCCTTTCATGTGAACACGCAGGGGAAACCCTGGGTTAACTTTGCCAGTTGATAACCAGCTTCATGTAATCACTTATCCTGATTGTCGATGTTAGGGTAACTGAATCCATATTATGGAAATATACCCTGGGTATGTTGAACTTGCTTTGTAGTACAAGCCTCGGGCGACTTGGCACCATATTTTCGGCCCGATCAAGAGTAGAGTTGGTAAGGAAGGCTGCCAGTGTTTCTGTCTAGTTGCTGGTAGGCTTTTCTCAGCTTCAATCTGGGACTTTAAGAGAAACAATTTTTCGACACATTGTTCATTAACGTTACAGATGGGCAGGACTGATAACACATGCTGCCTAGCTCCAACATTAATTGTCATTTTACTGTTAGCTATTGCTGCTAGCCGCTACCTTAATGATAACAGACGGTTAATGTGTCTGTCGGATAATTGCTAATAGTTAAACGGCTAACATTAACGTGTGCACCGGCCAGGTTAATGTTTACGATAACTGTTTAGCACTTTTATGTTGTTGAAATGGGAGCTTTACTGACCTTTCAAAATGCCTCATGAAGTTTTGTTCAGTGTCATTAACTATTGTCTGTGAGAGGAACATAGACAGTATGAAAGGTGGAGGTAGCTACCATGATGTCACCCATTGGTTTCTGAAGTCCCGTTTTGAAGCCTTGAGATGAGCGTTTCCACCATTGCCATCTTGGTTGCAAGAAACTGGATGTGACGAGGAGGGGCAGGTTCATACCACAGAAAATCCTCCATTTTCAAACATGGTATGACCAACACTGACAAACTAGTCTTAATTTTTTTATTCAGTATGACCCAAAACGAGCGACTGAGACCATAAACTCATAAGGAAAGTGTTTACTGACATCAAGTCAGTGGTTTTTAGTGTCAATTAGTATCTGAAGATTGCGCAACAGTTTGAGCCATGCTAAAGGTGTGGCATGCCTTTTCGAACAGTGGGAAACAGTTCGCTGTTGTTAGCGTCATTGTTCGTTTAGCTCGGGTATCCATTTATTCAACAATATGTAATAAAACCAACTTTCTGTTGAAGACCAACCAAAGTGTGTGGCCATTGTAATGATTCTGTAGTGTAAACCTCTGCAAGTCTAATAACAAGCAAGAGGGTACTCCTGCATATCAGTATATTAAGGTCCAGCAGCTGCACAGTTGATTAATACTTCGCAGTGGATGTTATATCTTGAACTTTTTTTTTAGGGTTGCCATGGGTGCACAAGAAACTGACTTACAAAATATTTATGTGAACAAAGTCTACAGCTGATATTAAAACTCCCTACCTTGCAAGCCATCTATCCTTGCCACCTGCACCATCTGAGATATAAAAGAGGTGGTTAATTTCCACGTTTCCTTTCAGGAAACCCTTTGACAGTACGAAGGAAAACCCAATAAAACATTCAGTATAAGTTACTAAATTTTATATATACTACAGGTGGAAAGTCTAGTAAGTCTTTAAATCCAATGGTAATGGTAAGTAATGTGCCTTTAAATAATTGTTTAGGTTTTTAAGGTGGAAAATTGTAAAAAAATGTATACACGTTTTCTAAAAATGAGGTTGAACCTCCCAGGATGAGTTTGAAGAGTGATTGTGTCATGTCAAACGTGAAGAACATGAAATCAGTTAAAACAAAAGCCGTCACAGATGTGAAGTTGATTAAAGGTACAAAAAAATCTGAATTTGAGCGTATGCAATTATTTGTAAAGCGGGCAAATCAACGAAAGACCACACAGCCAGTAAGTAAAACACACTTTCCACATGTGCCACATCCAGATCATATTCTTACAAACTTGTCATGTGTGTGACATAGGTCGCACAAGCTCCCTGAAAAAAGGAGCCTGACACTCTGAACCTGCCGCTGATAGAATCTTCTTCTGAGATTTTGAGTGACAATAACCCCTGGCAGTCATCCAAGACAAGAGCTCCACAGAATGTGTAATGCCTGCAAAGTACAGATGTTTTACTCACAGTTTCAATAAAACTCCCAGTGGAGACATCTGCTATGTAGCCTCTGGAGGATGAACTGTATCTCTAACACAGGGCTATTGGCATAGGTGGTAAAGTCTCAAAACTAGTTAATATGAACAATATGCATGATCAGGCACTTGGGCAAGAAGATGAAAAGGAGACAAACTGCTGGATGGGCTCCTTCATTGGGTTGCTTGCATCACATGTGGCTAATTTCATATTAGGTCTTAACTTAATGTGTATGTGGATGTTGCACATTCATATTTACACTTACCATTTTTTGTGGTTTAGAAGAATTAATTATAATTTTACCTTTTGGCTTGATAAATTTGTTGGGTTTTTTTTTTTTCCACAGGTGGAGATTCGGTGTTGTGAACTTCTTTAAACTTTGCATTCAATATTTATACCGGCACAAGAAAATCTCCAGCAAAACCAGAAAACAGTATTTTCCTGGAACTGGAATGTGCCTGTTCTTCTGTTATTTTTATGCCACATGCAAAAATATTTTCCTCTCTAGTTGCTGAGCCATTTTCAGCATTACTGCAACTGGCACAGTGCAGATACAGTATGTGCTTAATCACAAAAACACTCTACTGCAGTTTATGCCCCCCCCCAATGCAACCCTGTAGGACAATGTGTGTGTGCCTATATAAGCAAAAATAGCAGCGATGGTTGGATATGCTTTCGCTGACCTTGAGCACGTGGCTCGGACACTTAAACTGGTCTTCTTGTCCCATCGAAATAGTGTGGCACCATTAATCAATACACACATGCATCTGTTTTGCTGTAGGGCTTCCATTTAGCTGGATAATGATTTTGTATTTACTGTACACCCTCTGTCTAGAGTAGGCAGTCAGTAGGCCTGCCTACCCATCCTCAAGTCTTCCTTCCTTGGCTTCTCTTGCAATGTCGCCTCAAGGATATTATTAAATAGGATTTCTAGTTTGACATATAAAGTGGGGGCTGCACAGGATTTTTTTTACACTGTAGTGTGTTGATCTCCCTCAACTGACAAAGAAAGCTTTATACAGAGCTGTAGAAATCCTCTTCATTTCTCTCAGATTAAACTATTGACCAGTCTGCCTGAGCCTATCGACCGCAACGCTGTCCTGCAAGCCCTCCTCACTCCTCTGTGCTGTGTCTGGCATCTTTTATGTCTGCCTTTGTAGCAGAAACACAGTGGCCTGTCTGTTCTTAGTCACTGGATAGCTCATAATTTTATCTTCTCACTAAGGAGGCATGAGCAGACATTAAGCTCTTCTTATGATAATCAGCAAAGCCTTTGGTTCGGCTTGAGTGGCATCTTCAGTGTGTGTGGCGTGCGTGTGCACGTGCAAGTAATACATGCATATGAGCACATACGGTACATATTGAATGATGAGCGTTCATTTCTTCAGTGAAGTGGATCACCTCCGGCTCCACGTATCCCTAATATGCTCACCCTTGTCTGATTGCAGTAAGGTCATCTCATTTAGCTCTCCACTATTTCAAAGAGTATAAGTGGAAATTCTCGTGAGGTAGAGGCACAGCAAATCACCTCTCGAGAAAAAACTTTAGAAAAGATTACACTTTCTAAGGACACTCATGAGCAGCGATTTCGTAGTGTTAACAAGAGTTAATTGAACTCATGAACACTTTACAGTATTGATTTACATACTTGAAAATACTTTTTTCTGTGTGGTGCTCAGTCTTTGGCCTTCATAATGCATTACTTGGTCAGAAAATCATTTACCACTCACAATACTTTCTGAAGCACTCCAGGTTGCTTGTATGGCGTTGAGTTAACAGTGCCAGTGCCAATCAAGACATATTCATTTAAAACTGGAAACCCACATGAGCAATTAGCACATTTATTTAGTGAAACAATTTTTATTGTGTGTTAAGTGAATCATATCAATGAAATGCTTAATTTGCTACTTATGACCAAACTATTTGTGCACCCAGTTATAGACCTCTGCCGATCATTATAAAACAAAAATAAATCTCACTTGAAATTTGTTAGCAGGTATAATAATAAAGCAGAAACATTTTTTACTGTTTTTTTTAAATGATATTAACCTGAAACTCATCTTTTTATTCTCTGTCTGACATCAGATCAGTTACCAGAGTATCGAGTCGTCTGATCCAAGCATCAATGTCCCAGGGCCCAGAAGAACGGTGTCTAAGCTCAAGAATGAGACCTACCACATGTTCTCCAACCTCCACCCTGGAACGACTTACCTAATCTCTGTCCGAGCACGTACAGCCAAGGGCTTCGGCCAGACTGCCCTTACTGAAATCACCACTAACATCTCTGGTACGAGCACCACTGTCAGAGTATCTGTGTTTTGTGCAGTAGTGTGAAAGCTGCCGTAAAATTGTAAAATAGAAATGAAGGCAGGTAGCCTACCCGTGTAGAGGCTGCTCTCTGTACCATCACTGCCTATCACTAGTGCAGCATGTAGGTACAACAGTAAGACTTCACCCACCGTGTGCTATAATTAGAATTCAGGTTTTCTCTCTTTTAACCTCTGTATCTTCTTCTCTCGCTGAGGCAAAACTGCTGCTCCCAGAGTGTAAGAGCTATTTTCCATTGCCTTTCCAATCTAGCGGCACGCTGTCATCTCACAGTCCTCAAGACATAAATTAACTCGTAGGTAGCAGGGAAACACAACAGAGGGGACACTGCTGTGTGTTATGTATAAAGAAAGATTTAGAACATTCTTGGGACCAGAACGCCCCTTCTGAGAGTCTCAAAGCTTATTACTGGTGATAGAAATCCAGCCTTCGTGTTTCTGTTTCCTTTTAATGATGCATTTGCGCTTGTTAAGGGATGGGATTACACCTCTGAGGAACACACAACACGACCACTCCCACTCTGTCTTGCTCACACATTTGCTCTCTCTCCCTTCCTCTGCCCCTATCTCTTTACAGAGAGGTCCGGTTTGTTTAATTATAGATTTAGTGCACAGGCTTACTTGCTGTATGCCAGACAGAATTCTGGCACAAAGCCAGACCGCAGATAGAGTCCAAAAGTCTTTGCAGATCATCCTCAACCTCCTCTTCTGGCCCACGGTGCAGAACATTCACTTACACTGAGCGTCTCTCAAATCTGCACTGACAGCTAGCAAACACTGAACACCTTCAACAGCTACTACTGTCAGCATCTTCAAGCAACACCCACCGCAGAGTATTCTTCCACACATTCGCATGCAAACATACATTCAGATGCGTGCACGGCCGTGGCTGATACACAATTATCTTTCAGACAGACTCAATGTGGCAACAGCCATCAAACCCTCTTGTAGTTATACATAATGTCAACAAATGCACATCCAGTTTTCCTTAATAACTCACCTTAAATGATGCTCGCTCTTTTCTTCTGCTCTATAGAAAACTGCTTTTTAATATGATAATTATTGATTCCTCATGAATAGTTTGCTCTCTTTCCCTTCACTAATTGACTGCTGATATTAAAGAAAAATGTGCCGCCACATCTCCAGGGAGAAGCATGACTTTAGCCAAATCCTTTTAAATGAGAAACCCGTTCAATTTAGCCTCACTCCCTTGACTTTTAATTGGACTTGTATCCAAGACAACTAGAAGGGAAATTTCAAACTGTACCTAACATGAGAATATGGGGATTGGGTATAGTAGCCCTGATATCCCTTTATGCTAACAAAGGAATGACTCTTTACTGAAAAAACCCAAAAACTGTTTGCGAGGCTTTGTTCCAACTCTTCACTCTTTTACTAAAGGTGTTCCCTCATCCACCTAGACCATCATGCATTGCGACCTGTATATCTGTTATCAGAGGGAAAAATCAGACGTCATCAGACGTGGTGCTAATCTGATTTTCTTACCTGTTGAGCAGTGAGCATAAAAAAAACAAAAAAAACAAAACATATTTGAAACTTCAGCTGAACAGTCTAAACTGTAAATATGTTAAAGATGCATTGTGAGGTAGCTAACAACGTGCGCACAGATACATTTGTTTTATTTTAATGGTGTGGCGAGATATGCCAGTTACATGTATCAATAGCTGTCTACTAGTTAGTGTATTATGAGGTATGTAGTGGACGAGTGAGTGAGAGAACAACTCGGATGCAGCCTTAGTTTTACGTGACATTTCAGAGCTCAACATATCTATGTGAAAGGACAAAGAGGCAGAAACGGTATATGAACTCAATTATTGTTGCCTTAATGAGCACTGGCTAAGGCAAGGTGTGTGTGTGTGTGTGTGTGCGCGCATGTGCCTTTATTGCTTTTGACATGTAAGCTTTTGTGGCTTGTGTCCATAGCTCCTACGTTTGATTACGGAGACATGCCGTCTCCGCTGAGTGAGACAGAGAGCACAATTACTGTCCTGCTGCGCCCCGCCCAAGGCAGAGGAGCACCTGTTAGGTGAGGAGATCATTTCAGGTACAGGTAAATGATTTTTATTACCACTCCAGGCTTATTAAAAGTGCACATCCACTCTTCGTACAGCACATACCAGGTAGTGGTTGAGGAGGAAACCGGGAAGAAAGTGAAGCGGGAGCTGGGGGTACAGGAGTGTTTCCCATTGCCCATGTCACACGGGGAGGCCCAGGCCCGAGGGACACCTCACTACTACACAGCCGAGTTGCCACCCAGCAGTCTGCCAGAGGCCAGTCCCTTTACTGTGGGCGACAATCACACTTATAATGGCTACTGGAATAGCCCTTTGGACCCCCGCAAAAGCTACCTCGTCTACTTCCAGGCAATGAGCAACTTCAGAGGGGTGAGTGACCGTAAGCTTGCACCAGTGGTGCAGCAGACCTGGATACTCCATATTCTTGTGGGAAGCACAGTAGCTGGTTGTTTGTACACTGCCACATTCAGAGCTGAGTGCAGATCAGACCTTGTTATAGTTTGTGTACAGTCTGTCAAATTGTATCAATCATAGGCCTATTCTTTAATTTAACGTCTAAAATGTTTTATGTTCAGTTGCAGGCCTTTGGATAGAAAAATATTCTGTCCATCACTGTTGCTGATACACACCCAAACACACATGCATGTAACAGCCCCTCTTCAGATTATCCCAGTTTAACCCCTGGCCAGTGGTATTCAAACCAAGTCTGAGCCAGTGATGATTGGTATTAATGAGTATCTATATTTAAAGTACTAATGCTGTGATTGATGCATTTTCTGGACTCACAATCTTTGAACAAGTATTTATGCAGTGAAAGAGGTTGTTGGATGAAAACAAACTGAGATGGTAATGTAACTACTAGAAAATTACAAATGCTTATATCCCAGCACTTTGATTCTTTGCAAACAAAGCATTTCTGAGACAGGAATTACTTGCATGCATTACTTACAGCAAGCAAAGAACTGATTAAGTGGAATTACTCTGAATAAACAATCTACTTCACTTCATTCATCTTCTCTGTCCTGTTACCTCATGTCCTTGTCTACTTCTCTCTTTCTTTATGCACATAATCAGTTAATTACCTTTGGAAAAAAAATCCAGAAATAGTTGGCCAAGGTAACAGAAAACTAAACCTGAGGCTTTTACGTGTCTGCATTTGTATCCACTTTTCAAAAACTTTCTGAATGTTCCTCGTAGACCTTGTTTCCACGCGGCTGTGCTTCCTTCTATTTCATTGTTCTTGAGCAGACAAAGACCTTCAGTTGTACCCAAAGGATGCCACATTACCTTTCCAAATTCCATTACAGGAAGAGCTGCTACCTGGGTGAGGCAATTACTTAAAGATAATTGGGCACAGGTGCAGCTGATCAGTGGTAGAAAGCTGCTGCTTTAATATTCACAGGCTGTGGCAATGTAGCTGAGAGTTATTGCCGTAGGTAAAAAAACAGTCTTCTGTACTCATCAGCTGGTGATAAATACGTGCAAACTGGGTCACTCGTGTTTGCTTATTTTTTATTTATTTATTTTTGTTTCTGTCAGTTGCTGGTTCCTTTTCTTTCGCTGGGAATGTGTGTTTAAAAAAAAATCCCATGCACAGAGTTGGGTGGCTCATCCCCACCAGTAAGATCTTTTTCCAACCCAGTGAAAAAACACACGGATGGAGTGCTGTGTGAGCACTTCACACAGCTAGGCTACCAAGAATGGGATTAGATAGGGGTGGCCTGGCTTTACCGGCGGATGGGATTAGGTTTTGTTTTGCCTGGCAGGGGGCCAGCATCCCTGACCCACAGTGATGGGAGCACAGTGCCAAATCACACAGCCAACACTGTCCCCAGTCTTTTAAACATCACTTCCTTTGCCTGGAAATACAGTAGCAGTAAGTGTTGAAATCTGGGCATCAGTCCTTTGTTGGTGATGCAGGACTGGGCCAATTTCTCTTAAATCAATCTTAAAGGGGGCACAAGGGGTTTTAGTCAAAACAAGTTTATCCTCGGAAACACAATTTCTAGTGTATAAGACCTTTCTCAGTCTTTGTTGTGAAGTTGTTGTTACTTCTTCTTATACATACATATATATAAATATAAATATATATATATATATATATATATATGCAGTGAGTTCAGCATAATTGTAGGCTGACCTATTGCTTCGCATATAACCCACACATGTCACATCAGGGTTATGAAAACACAAGGACTGCAGCAGAAAAGGTGTTATATGGATAATGTAAAAAAGAAAATGTATTAAAGCATAAAATAGCAGTAATTAGACTACTAGTATACTGCACAGTAATACGACCTGGCACTTAGCTTGTTAATGATATTAACATATCATTAGCAGGCATAGTTTTTCACCTCACTGAGTCATTTAAAAGTGGTCACATCCAAATGCTAATGACAAAGTGTATTAAAACCACAAAGCAGATGTTCATGCTTGGCTCCTGCAGACTGTATGGATCAGAAATAGTTCAACAGTTGCTAAATGTTTGGTCTTGTTTTGTATCTTCCTGCTTGTGCTCCGTGTGCATTTAT
Source organism: Paratilapia polleni (assembly GCA_015106735.1). Lineage (NCBI taxonomy): Eukaryota > Metazoa > Chordata > Actinopteri > Cichliformes > Cichlidae > Paratilapia > Paratilapia polleni. The sequence goes on from VUQI01022122.1 coordinate 32,976, forward strand.
GCATTACAGGCCTTTTACATTTTAGCACTGTGCTCACACTGTCACAGAAATGTAGGCCAGAAAAGTGAATGTTGGCATTTTGAATTCGATGGCATACAGAGGCATAAATGCATTCGGCATATGCATGTACTGGGGATATTTTTGTAGCGGTTTTTGTAAAGAAGAGAGCGAAGCATAATTACCTTATGCCTGCTCATTTTAGTGGAAGGAAAAGAAAACTGCACTCAAAGAGTAGCTGGCAGTGAAAGCAATTTCTCTCACAAGAATGAGGTATCAGAAAAGTCACATATACCTCGATAAAACATTTGTTGATAAAGGTTTGTGCATATTGCCATGCTGATACAATCATCAGATTTAACAGTCTTTTAAGATATTTGAACGCTGGAGTATAAACAGAATTGTCATGGTTCTTGTTTTATGATTTAATGGTACACCTCATCAATTCAGAGTCTGTGTGGTCTGTTTAAGTTTGTTTGTCTTTGTGGAGGGGAAACATCGAACCTAGTCCTCTACAACAGTGGAACGGTTTGAACAGTATATGGGACCCATAATATTTGGCATTTACCCATGCTAATTATCTGGAGAGTGGCTGTCAAGCCTCTGTAATTGCTTTGATTGATCCATCTAAAGAGGTCCTTGAAAGGCTGTGGATATAGACTGTAGCTTTGAAGGATACAGCATACCCATTTATAACCACTACACTTAGATCTGCAAACTTTGCACACAAACACACACACACACACACACTCACACACACTGTATAAACCTTGAGTGTGTGCCATAGAGCCCTGTGTTGCATGTTGGCATTTGCATTTTGTATTTAGAGCTGCCAGGAGCCACCAGCCCCTCTGGCGTGACTGGCACAGCGTGGGGAGACATGTGATGTTTCTTCCACAATCTGGAGCTTGCCAATTAACACTTCTGCTGAGCTAGTACACAATGATTTAGATATGCATGCTGCAGAATTTACTTGTCCATCACAACGACCTATTTTTCATCATCTGCAGTAAAGAGATGTAAATGTATCTGTCTTAATTTGCCAAAGCTTGTAATGATTGAATGTATGAATGATTTCAAATGCTTTCTCCATAAAGTAAGCTGGTTCAGATGAATCAGCTTTTTTTTCTGAAGGGAAATGTTTAATGTAATTGAGTCAGTCCACGCAAAGCTCAAAGTCACCAGTCAGCATTTCTACAGACAAATGCAGTGGAAATGAACCAGGTTGCACTTTTAAATACTTTGATGAATAGTTATTAATTAAAACAATTTGATAATCATTTTGATAGCAATTGAGATAAATTATATTAGAGAAGTGCTCCACTAAAAGTGAAGTTACACCAATCCAATTCTCAGCTTCATTGTGTTACAGTACACTCCTCATTTCTTTATATTTTGCAAGGAAAATGGGAAATGGGTGCAGCAATTTATTGAAACAGGTCCAGCCATACATGGAAATACAGTATATAAGGCAACAATTCTAACGAGCTTGAAAGTCAATACTTGGTATGACCACCTTTATTCTTCAACACAGCTTGAACTCTCTCAGACAAGCTTTCTTGTAATTTCTTTAAGTAGTCTTCAGGAATAGTTCTCCAGGCTTCTTGAAGGACATTCAAAGCTCTTCTTTGGATGTTGGCTGCCTTTTGTTCTGTTCTCTGTCAAGATGAGCCCACACGGCTTCAATAATGTTGAGGTCCAGGCTCTAGAGAGGCCAGTCCCTGACTGATAGTGTTCCATTGTGTGTGGT
>VUQI01022134.1:17366-28074 GCA_015106735.1 Paratilapia polleni
AACAAAAAAATAAATTAAAAAAAAAAAAAAAAAAAAAAGAACTCAAATGACAAACCGAAAGGGTGTAGGCTGAAGCTAAAGCTTATATAACACCTACCCCGATACAACAATCAACACGTTAGGAAAATTAAAAACTGCATCTTTAACCTCAGATTTAAATACAAAATCACGACAAAAGAAGAAAAAGAAAGAAATAATAGACCATTCTAGAACCCCACATGCAAACACAGACAGTACACACTGTAGTGTTTTTCAGATGTTTCTTTTTTTTCAGTGTTTATTGTCAAATTGTTTATGATACAGAGGCTTAATAGACTTTGGTGCCTTGCAGAGGTACTATCAGTAACCACACAGATGATAAGGTGAAAAACATTAGATAGACTTCACTGACTGATCCAGAATGTATATATTTGTTTCACAAACAAAAAAGTGAAGAAACACTGCTTTTGTTTTTCTTTTTTGGATAAGCAATGACGTAATTCAAACCGTTGCCTTTTTTTTTCTACCAGATCCTGAAATACGTGGAGTGTTTCACTGGGCCGAACATCATGGCAATGCACACGATGCTGATCAACAAACCTCCTGACGCAGGTATGGGTGGCGGAAATAATCATTTTAATCCTGATTCAATTTCTTGGCTGACAAATAATTATCAGCTATTTGGATAGTGATTAAAAGTTGAAGTCACTTTTTGTGTTTACTTCCCTTAATGAAAACTCCGTATTTGTGAGTATTGGACTTTGTGTTCGGACAAGTTTTGTAGATGTCCTGGATGAAAGCTGCTCCCTTGCCACAGGGGGTCGCCACAGCTGGTAGCTCAGCATGTTTGATTTGGCAGTTTTACGCCGGATGCCCTTCCTGACGCAACCCCTAGGGGGACATGTGCCTCCAGCTGGAATTGAACCAGCGACCTTTTGCGTGAAAGGCAAACGCGTTATCCACTAGATGTCCTGGACATGTCCCTTAAACATGCAGTGGGAAACCTTTGTCTCCCTCTTGTGGCAGTGTTAAGTAATTACAGTAATTACAGAAACATTATTATGCGTCTGTGTAATGAGAAAAAGCCACACTACAGGTTGTTAGCCTTTCTTTTTTTAAACTGCAATCCTCCCTCTGAATGGCCATTTTTTTTAATTTATCTGGAGCATCAGAAACCTTTCTTACACATACCACACAGTATCTTAAAGTTTGAATTTTGGGAGGAAATTGTGATATGTTTGTCATGTCTTCTGTTGCCCCAGGCAAGAAGACCTCTCGTCACCCGATGCATCAGGATCTGCATTACTTCCCCTTTCGACCAGCCGACCAGATTGTCTGCGCGTGGACGGCTATGGAGAAAGTGCACAGGCAGAACGGCTGCCTTGTCGTCCTGCCAGGATCGCACAAGGGCACGCTGCAGGAGCACGACTACCCTGAGTGGGAGGTACACACATAAATGCATATAAAACACTGTCACAACCAAAGTCATTCCTGCTAGGATGTACACCCACACACACACACACACACTGTTTAAACACAGCACGTGTCCTCAGGGTGGGGTGAACAAGATGTACCATGGAGTCCGAGGCTACGACCCGCAGCACCCCAGGGTGCACTTGGAAATGGAAAAGGGAGACACAGTCTTCTTCCACCCGCTGCTCATCCACGGCTCGGGCATGAACCAGACGCAGGGCTTCCGCAAGGTACTGCATTACACAGAATCCACCTGGTATCCTGACATTTTGTAATGCAAACTACCTGCACACAACCCACAAGATTTTCTATGCTGTTTTTTTTGCATATCAGTAGTGTGTGTGTGTGTGTGTGTGTGAGCATGTGTGATATCTGTGTGTGTGTGTGTGTGTGTGTGAGCAGGTGTGATATCTGTGTGTGTGTGTGTTCCCAGGCCATCTCCTGCCACTATGCCAGCGGTGATTGTTATTATATTGATGTGAAGGGAACCACACAGGAAAACATCGAGAAGGAGGTGAAGGAGATCGCAGCGAAGAAGTATGCTATTGGCAATGAAATCATTTTCAAGGTCAGACATTTACATTCAAGCCTCATTTGTCTTATTTAAACATTGTTACAGTTTGATTGAATGGGACCTATTATGCTTTTCCTTATTTTTTATCATGTAAATGCATTTACAGTGGTGTATGCACATGTGATTGTCAAAGTTACAAATATGAAGATCAGTATCATTTAAAAGTAATCCCTATTACCCAAAAGCTTCAAATTGCTCTCAACACTCGGTTTCAGACAGTTTTTTTTCTACTCTTGTCTCTTTGTGATGCCAATAAGAGCGGATATCCCTAATATGGTCATCTTAGGCACACAGTTCTTATTGTAAGGAAAGAAGTTCCACCCACCAGAGTTTCCAACTCCGATGTCAGCATGGCACTGATTTCTTTAAATGGAGCTGTGGCTCTGGCTGTGCCTGACAGTAGAAGGTGTGGGATCTATTTGTGGAAGCCAGGTGAGGGGCAGTCAATCAGAAGACAGTAGTCATTTAGGGAAGAGGGTCCTAAAGAGATAGGAGGATAAACAGCTTGTTTCAGAGAGAGTGGATGAACTGAAAAGCTTCAGAAAGAGCCAGTGTAAGATAAAAAAATATTATTTTGAACTGCGACTCATGCAAAGCTACTCTAGTAGAATCCAAGAATAGAAATGTGGAGCTGTAAATCAACTTATTAGGTCCCCTTTAGATCAGGATTTTAAAAAAAAATTGTACTGTTTACATGTGCACCTACATGAGAGCATGGTTTCAGCCAGACATCATGTGTGTAGTAATGTATGAAAATGAATGACAGGATATAGGAAACATTATTCATACTCGGATTGTGGTTTCTAAATTCATCCTGTTTATGCAAGCATATACTTTAAAGCTTAGCACAGTGAGAGGCCAGCGGTGATAACAAATTTTCTCTAATCTAGAATCAGAGCATACAGGTGAATGAAGGCAGAAGCATTGACTGCAAGCACTGATAACTCACAGTCCCAGAAAGTACACACGTTAAAGCTTAGTGCAGTGAAAGAGGGGCAGTGATAACAAAGTTAAACCTTAACGATGCATTGGAAACAAAGTCACACGCAGGCTGTCGGTTGCATGTAATGCCTAGGGCAGATAGCAGGTGCTGTGGTCATTCCCATATGAGGCATCTCCAAACCACTCTTTTGAAATCAGTTTCTCATTTGTAATTAGCATTTTTGTAGTCTGCGATATATCATTAAAGTTTGCACATATACATGTAACGATCACCTGAGCTGTATACAAACATCTTAACTACATGATGTTAATCATCCAAAGTGGGGCATCTATTTATAAAAAAGTTCAAATTACAGTGGCATGGTTATAATTCAAGTCTGGCAGCAATAACAGCATCACAGGTCTGTATCTTGTTATTGTTTAGCCCCCATTATAAGACCCTGTCATGAGCTACATTTACCTCGAGGTCAGCCTCTGCTAAGCAACAAGCATCTGTGTTAGGAAGCGTGCAACCTCACATGTCATTATTAGACATAAAACTGAAACTGAGCCCAGCAAGATACTCTACTAATGCATCTTTAGAATGCAGTTAACTGCATTTTGGTGGATGTAATTGCTGCAAACAAGGAAACAACCTCAGAAGAAAGGCTGGGTAGAAGATTTCCTGCTCAAATTTAATTAAAGTCACATTCTTCCCTTTATGTGAACAAGACACATTTGAGGAAATTTATCCCAGAGGCAGACAGAATACAACACACTGATCTCACTGTATGTAAATGCAATGATAAAAACAGTGACAGCCTCACATAAAACCTGGCTCACATCTAACCATCATCATCCATACCATTCATACATTCATACATTCATACAAAAATAAGACTGCCATCCTCTAATATTATATGGAAAAAGTGATCATCAGCTGACTCACAATGAGCAGCTGGTGTTTGATGGAAAGCTTAAAGAATTTATATTCTTATACATAAAATTAGTTATTAGAATAATATGAAAAAAAGGCCTTGTTTTTTTGGCTAACCTCTCCTTTAAATCCTTCTGTCTCACAGGATACCTGGGCCATTCGAGGTCGTCTGGTGCAGGGAGAGAGGGTTTCAATGTGAAGACGCCGCCGCAGGGTGATGAAACTGAGCTGAAACTTCAGCCGATCAAGTCAGCGATCGAATGAGAAGCAACAGGACTGCAACACTACCACAGAGTTTTCAAGTTTTCTGCTGAGTGCTCTGTAAAGTCATCAAAACATGATCTTATCTAATTTTTGCTAACATACAGTCCCTAATATTCTGTCACCAAATGCATTGGATTAATCTGCATGTAATTAGGTCATTTGACAGCGTTTTACAGCACAGAAATGCATCTAAAAGACATCTATCAAGTCGTTTAACAAAAATGGAAAGAAAATGGGACATTAATTGCACAAATGGGCATTTTAAATATTGTGGATTTTCGCATGTTGATAAAGAAAATTGAGTTTGAGGTTGAAAGAGGGATAAAGTGGAGAAGAAGAGAGAATGATGAAAGTATATTTAAGAAAAAATGTGTAAATGATGTGTGCACTTGTTAATTAACACTAACACAGGGCCTCACAGTATCCTGCCTCTTAAGTTAATGAAAATGATTATTTTCGTGCCTTTTAATGTAATTTTGAGTGTTTTAATGAGAGTTTTTGCTTCGTTGAAACTTCATGTAATAAATGTAATGTTTTATTAAGATTAGTAATAAAACTCAGAAATGACTGACATATAAACAGACTTTTGTTGGATCTTCAGAGTTTCAAACACAGAAGGTCAGAGGTTACAAATAATTACAGTTTGCAGTGCAATCAAGTGCCAGTGACTGACATTAAATCAAATAGTAATGATCCTGTTACTCCTACAAAACATATTTTATAATAATGTGCTAGACTTTCCACAAGAAATTGAGGTTGAATTCAATGGCTGAGTTAGTTAAGGCAGTTTGTGTTTATCTGATAAATCCTAATTTGTTTACTCCAAGCAGGGTGAGCAGATCAGAACAAACTAAATGTGGCACAAAGAGTGTGTTTGTGTGGGACACGTTCATATTGCTGAGTCGCAATTCGCATGTGAAGGACAAATATCATTTATTTGAATGCCACATTCCCAGGGCAGCACAATGATGCAGTGGCTAGCGCTGTCGCCTCACAGCAAGAAGGTCCTGGGTCTGAATCCAGATCCGGCTGGCTGGGGCCTGTCTGTAAGGAGTTTGCATGTTCTCCCTGTGCCTGCGTGGGTTCTCTCCGAGTACTCCGAATTCCTCCCACAGTCAAGAGAAATGCTTGTTGGGTTAATTGGTGATTCTAAATTGGCTATGGGTGTGATTGTGAGCGTGAATGGTTGTCTGTTTCTCTGTTAGCCCTGCACATACTGGCGACCTGTCCAGGGTGTACCCTGCCTCTCACCCCATGACAGCTGGGATAGGCTCCAGCCCCCCATGTGACCCTGAATTAGATAAGTGGTTAAGAAAATGAATGGATGGAAACATTCCCAACTCCCTGTGAGTAAATACAATTAACATAAAAGAAAGCTAAAGCTTGTTCCGTGGTGGATGTCTTACACTAGTGTACTATTTTTTATCCCCGTTATTTCAGTTGCTGTTTTAACCAGAGGTGGGGCTAATTAAAGCTAATTTGACTGCCTGAATCTGCTTACCTTGTGACCTTGTAGTTACACAACATTCATCAGCAGCAAAAGACAGTGACATGCCTTCAGTAAAGTCTCAATCAGTGTGGCAAGGAATAAGTCCCACATAAAGAGAGACACCTGGTCACACTAGTTCCTAGAAATCTGTGAAATCTGGAGGTCAAATAATGACACTCATACCTGAAAACAGAATGGCCCCAAAACAAGGGATCATGGGAAAATGTGTCACAGTCCTGCATCCTTCCAGACTTACCTGGGAGAGTCCAATTTGTTTTGAACATCTAACCTGCAGGATGACAGGTCACATTTAGCCAAACAGGTTTGGTAAACAAGCTGCATGAGAGCCATGTGACTTTGTTGTTAACCTCTACCTCTTGTGGAATTAGGCAGCACACCAAAAATATGAGACCAAGTTTTGAACCTTTGAACTTGCTCATTTATCATAACAGAGTTTCAATATGCAGAGAACTTAATGAATAAATAAATGACTTCCTACATTCTTGATGCATTAAAAGTGCGGAAGAAAAACTAGCATGCTCAGTTTATGGAATACAGACACCTCCCTCATAGCAGAATGTGTTCACAAGTATTTGTCCATATTTTTTTTTGTCACGAGAGCAGTAATGCAACATAATTAATAATTGCTTCTCCACTGTCATGCATGACAGTAGTGGAAAGGAAAAAAAGTTGTGTGAAGTCAAAACTACAGCTCTGAAAGTTAAAACTTCTGTGAAACTGGAAGCAGCCCGAATTGTAAAACACTGTTCAACTTCACAGTTTAAAGCTGCATTATAGTCAAAGTTTCTGAACGCTGACTGACACTTGATGATAGTAACAGTCACATGATAGGCTTAAACTGATTCACTGTTTTTAAAAGGGAGGCTCGGCTTTTTTCCTGGCTCCCCAGACTGGAACTCCCTAAAAAAAAACACCTGATCCAGCACTGCTAAGAGCGCGTGCATGTGGGTGTATTTCAACAGGGTCTTTGTTCAGAACTCAGGGAGAAGCTTTTTCAGGCATATAGGAAATTCAGTCACATGCACAGGGCCTGAACTTGGAGGCTTTGTCATAGTCAGTGAAAGACAATGTAGAAGAATATATACATGTGGCATACATACACTTCTTTATGTGCAGGCAAATGCAATGAAATACACTTAAACCCTTACAAAACATCAAATAAGCTTTAAAGAAACAACCACATGGCCACTCTTGCACTCTTTCACACTCACAAACAATGTTGTGTATGCATACAAAACTCATATTTACACACGCATACACAGCAAATAGCTCCTCACACACAGGTTCTGACTGCTGGCTCATTTACTGTTAAATGCTTCCCAGACTGCAGACCTGCTGTTGCTGTTGCAGGTCTGCCCAGTTTCCTTCAGAGCAAATTTCAGATTTAAGTAGATCACACACAGTCCTGGGTGAAATCTACAGAGACCAATTTACTTTGCAACTCTAAATTTAAAAGGGAACTATTATTCTCATTTCTAACTCCACATTTTCAACCTTGGACTCTGTTAGAATAGCTTTGCATGATTCACAGCCAGAATTATGCATGTGAGATGACCATATTAGGGATATTCATTTTTGTTGACATCATACAGTGCCAAGAGTAGAAAAAAGGAGCATTTTAGCAGTCTGAAGCCTGAGATTTTGACTCACAGCGATACTTGTACTTGACCTCATTATTTGACACTTTGGCCTTGTATTATACAACACCAATTCCAAAAAAGTTGGGACGCTGTGTAAAATGTCAATAAAAACAGAATGCAATGATTTGCAAATCTAATAAACCCATATTTTATTCACAATAGAACACAGAGGATATATCAAATGTTTAAACTGAGATATTTTACAGTTTCATGAAAAATATTAGCTCATTTTGATTTTGATGGAAGCAACACGTCTTAAAAAAGTTGGGATGAGGGCAACAAAAGGCTGGAAAAGTAAGTGGTACTAAAAAGGAAACAGCTGGAGGAACATTTTCCAGTTAATTAGGTTAACTGGCAACAGGTCAGTAACATGATTTGGTATAAAAAGAGCATCTTAGAGAGGCAGAGTTTCTCTCTGGTGGGCAGAGGTTCATCAATTTGCAAAAAAGAAACCAAAAACCTGCATCTACAAATTCCGGAACAATTTCAGAATAATGTTTCTCAACGTAAAATTGTGAAGACTTTGAATATCTCACCATCTACAGTACATAATATCATCAAAAGGTTCAGAGAATCTCCAGAAATCTCTGTGAGCAAGAGACAAGGCCAGAAATCAATGTTGGATGCCTGTGATCCCTCAGGTGGCACTGCATTTAAAACAGGCACGATTCTGTCATGGAAATCACTGCACTGGCTCAGGGACACTTCTGTGGAACACACCGTCTGTGAACACAGTTCACTGTCCTATCCACAAATGCAGGTTAAAGCTCTGAAATTCCTTTTTGGAAAACATCGACTCTACATCCTCCGCACTAAAGAGGAGAGGGACCATCTGGCTTGTTATCAGCGCTCAGAGAAATACCAAGGGCTGAGAGAAGAGCTAGAGAAGATGTGGAAGGTGAAGGCAACAGTGGTCCCCGTGGTAATCGGAACACTCGGGGCAGCGACCCCCAAACTGGGAGAGTGGCTCCAGCAGATTCCAGGAACGACATCTGAGATCTCTGTCCAGAAGAGTGCAGTCCTAGGAACAGCTAAGATACTGCACAGGACCCTCAAGCTCCCAGGCCTCTGGTGAGAGAACCCGAGCTTGAAGGATGAAAAGACCGCCCGCAGGGCGAGTGGGGAGTTTTTTTTTTTTTTTTTTTATATATATGCCAAAAAGCTCAAAGGCTTGTAGCATTTTGCAGCAATAAAGCATGTACCCAACCCCAAGCTCATTCATGGCTGGAACTATAATGACTGGGTTCAGTGCAGTGACAAGTATATGCAAGGTTTCCACCGGCATACACTCTGCCTGTAAGGGAAAGATAAATACCTTATTTATGTGTCCCATTATACATACTGTAGAAAGGTAACAATAGACAGTAGGTGGTTTTGTAAGGCAACAGCTACAAAGGTATTTATGAGCAGGTTTGTTCAATTTCTATTTCACTTTTGCCACAAACTCCTTAAACTGCAAACCCAGTTATCTCACCTCATACCAGTCCAAGCTTGGTGAACTCAAATTCATATACAGAAGAGAATATACACAAACATTATTTGTAGTCTAGCTAATGCAGAGGCTGTGTGAACCTCATCCACCTTGAGAGACAAAGGGCCATTGACTTACAGGATGAGTCTTTGATACCCATTTTCATTAATATAAGGCCTGCAATTAATCCAAAAAAGACCTTGGTTGATCTTAGTTGCAAAGCATGAAGCCATATAAGGTAAAGGAAGTTCCTATGCAACATAGTGCAGTCTGTGGTTCTGTCTCCTGGTGTGATTACTTAACATCTTCCAGCCTTCACAAAAGCACCAGCTTCTTTTTCCTCGGGTTATATTCCATCCTGACTCCCTCTTTGAATTAGAAACAGAAGCAGAAAGTCTTCACTGCTGACAGTGCTTTCATTTGGCAGAATGCATTTTAACTGTAAAACCATAGAAAACGATGATTTGGGTAGGACTCACTTCACACACTTTATCAATCAGCACTTTTATATTTTAAGTGGGTCAGATGATTTTTTTTTTTATAACATGAAAGGAGTATAAGTGGAAGAAAATGGATGGATGGATGAAAGGAGTTGTTGGATTTGCCAGATCTACAGATATTAACCTGAACTCCAAAGGTTCTACTCAGTTCTGTGCATCAGTTGAGCATCTTTCAGATTAGTGTTTTGGTTCTCTGTCCTATAGCTGTGGTGCAGTTTAGCCTTACTGCTACCATCAGCCTTGTTTCTAAACACAGCAGGTAGAGTTAGTTGCAGAAATCAAAGCCCTTAGTACACTGTCTACCCAGCACTGAACAGCAGGCAAAGTTAACAACTAGCTGTTGGGTGGAGCATTTACCAGCTAAAGAGATATTTCCTTTGTGACACTGAAAAATCAGTGTCTGCTGCAGAGATTGGTTTGAAAGTCATTCTGCAGCCTGACATGTCTTAAAGAACTATCTTCGGTGAGGAAAAGTACATGACTTCCTGCAGCAGATCTCCTGTCCCACAATAAGCCCCAGTCTCAAAACAGAAAACAACTTTAATCCACAACAGCCCCACCTGCCAAGTACCTTAAAAAACTCAAGTACCCACATGTACTGAGGAGAGTCACTCAGTTTTATAGGCAAAGGATGGATCAAATATGGGTCTGATTTACTTTTTCCCCTTTGCTGTACTTTGTATGAAGTTGTAAGTACTTTTATTGCCTGATTTTTGATTTCAGTCCAATGCAGAATCTTGATTTCTTGATCAGCTGCCCACTTCTTTTAGTTCATCACTCCTCCTTTCCTTCCTTGTTTTCTCCTTCATTTCTTCCCCAGGGAAACTGAAATTCCAGCATCTTCCCTCCCCTCCGCGAGCCTTCACCTCCTCCCTTCTCCTCCCACTCTCTTCCTCCCTCCACACCTCTCCCACCTTCCTCCATTCCTTGCTTCATCTTTCTATCCTCACTCAGTTGAACTCTGTTAGGTGTGCTGTTAAGTCCTAGTGGAGCTTTTTTGCTTTTCACTCTCACGATGTCTTGGGCTCGAACATTTGCCCTGTCTTTGCTCACCACCCTCTTCATCATCACCTGTGAGTACCTTATCTTGGTAGGTGGGGTAAAGAGTTGGGGGGAGGGGAGGAGTGACTTTTGAATTCAACATCTTCAGGGGGAGATAAAGAGGTGTGAGGGTATGAAGCACTGATGTGCTCTGTTGTCCTTTGATATGGAAATCTTGACATATTTTGTTGTCTTTAATGTGACTTTGAGAGTTTTCCTAACTGAAAGTTCATTTGTAAATTCCTGATTTTTTCCTGAATTTTAATTTAACATTAACATGTGACTTGTGCTTTTTTTTCTTTTTTTTTTTTTTTTATTTTTGGTTTTATTTTTTTTTTTTTTTTTTTTTATAAATATATTTTTTTTTTTTTTCAAAAAAAAAAAAAATAAAACAAAAA
>VUQI01022134.1:28094-44258 GCA_015106735.1 Paratilapia polleni
ATTACATCACATGTGCAGTTGTATTGACCCATTTATTTACATCAACTTTTTAAATAATGTTTTCAGAGCTGAGTCAGGCAACTATGGAAAGTTAAGTACTATTTGTTTGCACCCAAGCTGAAAAAACATGTTTTCTTTAATTCAAAGACTGGAATAACAGCTGAGGTATGAGTGTGGAAGACCAGTCACTGGAAAATGGGGTGTGGCACAGACGATGATAACGAGCAACACAAATCTGAAGTGAGCTATGCCAAATTACAGCCCTGAGGAAGAGTTTACAAATTTGTGAAATGAATTTTTTACGCACAAAACTGGCCCTGTAAAAGCTCTGTTTTATATATTAGCTCCTTCATTATTTCTGTGCCCCTGGCTGTCAGCTCTACCCTGAGCACTAAGAAGTACTCAGGGTAGAGCTGACAGCAGTGCTCTCAGTCAACAGAGGAGGAGCTCCACTGCTACTGATTTTTCGGTGACCATGCTGCTGCCGTATATTTAAAGATTTACTCATGTAATGAAAAGCTCTGCCACATTGAGTGAACTGAAATTTGATAGAAGGTGTTGCAAGGCTACACATCCTGTGATTTTAGAAAATTTTAGCTATTGTTATATTTTATATTTTGGTCCTTTATCATTTATAAAGTGACACTTATGGTCCAAATAACCGTCCATGCATGAATGAAGATTGAAGTTCCAGTTAGTTTGAATTTTGAAGACATAAAATCTGAACTACAAGGAGAAGCTACATCATTTACCCCTAATCCCAATGACATTGGGATTAGGGGTAATATCTCAATAATTATTATTGAGATATTTACAATATCTCAATAATGTTGCCTAAGTTAATATTTTATACATATTATACCATAGTTAATTATTATTACCTTTTTTTTTTTTAAACCAGGAAGTCCCACAGAGATCAAATCTCTGAGAGAGACCTGGCCAAGGCAGCAGCCATACAAACTCAAAACATCTAAAAAAAACACAACATACAATACAAGCTCTAATATACAATATACAAATGCCCATAACATTAGACATTAAATATTAGTGGCCTCTCAAGAAAAACATCCACATGTCTCCCTCACCAACAGATACAGGCATGTTTAAGTTTAGGTCTTTATAACCCTAAACCCAAACCAACCCACCTAATCTGATTTGATGGGTTGGCCATTTATAATAAAATGTAGAGATGCCTGGTACACTGAATCAAAATTTGTAAAACTGAAGAGGAGGCATGCACATGATTGATTGATTATGGTGTAATCAATCACAGGTAGAAAAGTAGCTTCCACAAGTTTTTTCTTAGAGGAAAAAGTAAAGCAAGATTTATTTCTAAAGTAAAAACCAACCTTCACTTTGAGCTTCCTAACAAGATTTGCAGTGTGTAAATTAAAGAGAAACTTGCCATCTATCCATATACCTAAATACTCGTATGCATATAACTGTTCAACTGATTTATGATCAGTAGTAACAATGTTAAAAATCATCAAACCCCTGTGGGCTGGATGTTGAGAAGGCCATTTAAAATAGTTTTAAATGCAGCAGCTGGTAATGAGTCAACTGAAGTTCTTGTACTGCCTGCCCTGCAGAGGGAGCATGTGTGTAAATGACAGTATCATCAACATAAAGATGTATCTTTGCTGGAATGTTCTTGCCCAAACCATTTATAAAAATAGAGAATAAAATAGGTCCCAAAATGGAACCCTGTGGGACACCCTTAGTTAGCTCAAGAAAATCTGATTTATGGCTTTCAGCATAGACATACTGAGTTCGATTTACAAGATAATTTTGGAACCACTTAACAGCCTTAGGACCAAAACCAGTATTAATGGGTTTTTTTCAGCCTTAGACAGATCCACAAATCAGGCAGCACAATGCTGTTTCGTGTCCAGGGCACCTACGAGATCATTTATCACAGCTATGGCAGCAGTAATGGTACTGTGCCCAGTTCTAAAACCAGAATGAAAAACACTTAAAATATTATTAAAATATTATTATCATTGGTTTCAACTGCAAATTTACCTGAGATTCAAAGATCTTAGCCAGAACTGAAAGCTTGGAGATTGGACGGTAATTGTTCAACAGTGATGGATCTCCACCTTTAAATAAGGGAAGAACATAGGCAGCTTTCCAAATTTTAGGTATAGAACTGGACTGAAGACTCAGGTTAAAAATGTGAGTGATTGGCTCAGCAGTAATATCTGCTGAGATCTTTAAGAGAAAAGGATCCAGATTGTCTCCAAACCTCCAAACTTTTTGTCATCAATGTCTTTCAAAGCTTCACAAACTTGAGCTACTGAAACAAGTTTAAATTTGAACAAATCCAGATTTCTAATGGTGGCATCAAAATATGGGAGAGATGTATTTGCATTCAAGCTATCAAACACAGATCCAGTACAAATAAAGTGCCTATTAAAGTGACTGACCATGTTAGCTTTGTCCTTTATTTCATCAGAGCTAACCACGATATGCTCAGGGAGATGTGAAGCAACATGTGTAGGCGACATAGATTTAATTAGTTTCCAGAAAAATGAGGGGTTATTTGGGTTGTCTTTGAAAGACTTACAATAAAACTCTGATTTGGATTTTCTAGTCATTAAGGTGCACTTTTTTCTTAAGGTTCTAAATGTGCTCCAATCAATCTTAGAAAACCTTGCTTTGGCCCATGACTTGTTTCTTAATTGAATTAACTCTGAAAGACTATTTGAAAACCAAGGATTATTCCTAATAATCTAGTGCTGCCAACTGCTGGGTTGACAGTCCAACTTAGCAATATTGCACCTTTTTACTGGAATAAAAATGCAAATAGAGAGGTGGTAACTACCCAGCCAACTATGCAAAATTTGGAGATAATCTTCTTGTATGTTTTTGTGCAGTTATGGTTACAGACTCGCCCTCTTCCTCACTACACTTGTATTTTGGGTGCAATCCATTTGCCTAAAAAAGACAAAAGACATAACAAACAATTGTTAAAGTTAACAAATTGACTGAAACTAGCCCACCCCCTTCCACCCACCACCACCATCACCACCACCACATTTTCTATAGATGTGATGATAATTACATTATTGTGAATTATGGCCAGGATAAACATGTCTTGTACATATTGTGACAGCCCTAAATAGGATGAAAGAACTACAGTATACAGCTTTAGAGGGGTAATATTTTTTCTCACCCTTAGTTTTCAGCCTGGTGGAAGGCGCAGCAGTACGGGATGACGCAAAACCATCTGATGCTAAAGGTAATATGTATCCAGTTCTTTAAGCTGCTTCCAATAACTTATGCTTCACATTGCTCCTTATGCGGCCTTGACTTCCAAACTTTTGACCTTTAGGTGCTGCAAAGCAGGTGTTCATGCCAGAGTCAGACGCCTCCAACTTTTTTAAACGCCGCAGTCGACGCTCAGTCCGATACTACGAGTTCCAAGGTATGCTGCACAGTATCTGTTTTAGATATCTACTTAAAAACAATGGTTAACCACAAAGAGGAAATTGTTTTGGGCTGTCTGCTTATTGATTTGTAGTAAGTTTGGAGGATGGATGGCT
The DNA here is from genome assembly GCA_015106735.1 of Paratilapia polleni. Taxonomy (NCBI): domain Eukaryota; kingdom Metazoa; phylum Chordata; class Actinopteri; order Cichliformes; family Cichlidae; genus Paratilapia; species Paratilapia polleni. Next base: position 31,640 of record VUQI01022134.1, read on the forward strand.
ATTTCAGAAGAACTGAAGACTTGCAATTGTGCTGTAGAAGATCAGTGTGATCATGAGTAGCTGGTGTGGTTTGGGAATAGGGGGAGGGGTTGTGTTGATTTATATTTGGTGTTACATGTGGTTTAGTTCTCCTCAGTCGTGCTTGAGTAGCTGATGTGGCCACACTGTGGACCATCATAATTGTGGCATGTTTGGCCTTCCATAGGAATTAGTGTGTGCGAATTTTGGCTTACTGGTTTGTGGTTGGAATCGGAGATGACACAGTTTGTTTTGACTTCAAGCTGTGATACTTCAAGAGAATAGTACAAACTCAAGCAGGTGTTGTTTTACACAGAAGCAGCTCTCAAATGTGAGTCTTGCACAAAGACACACACACACTGGAGGCTGCAGAAGGAGTCACAGGGTACTATGGAGCAGTTTTTTTATTACAGTAAGCCCATTCTTCCATTCCCAGCATCTGTACGACAAACATCACCAACACACCTTAAAACCTACTGAACGAACACACACACACACAGATTCAAAATGTTCGAGGACAATCTTGCAATTTCACTAAGATGAAATCATTGAAACTGTCAGTCCTGTCCATATACAGAGATTCTCATTTTTTCACTGAAGTTTTTCTTTGTTGATTTATTTGTTTTCTAATGGAAAAACCTATCAGAAAAGTATGTGTGCCCCCAGGCTGGCCTCCAGAGACCTTTTCCAGCCATCAGAGCACTAAGAGAGGTCCTGGCTGTGGCAACATCCAATTACAGATGGAAAAAAAAAATACTGAAAGGAAGTAATCTCCATGCTCAAAAATATTTAAAAGGCGCAAATCAGGTGCTTTATATGCAATATTTCCAACAGATGTTGGATGATTGCATAACCTAGTACGACCAGAACAGCTCTCTGTAGCTTTGACCTTTCTTAACTACTTATGATTTTCCCTTTTTCCCCCCTTTTCCCTGTTTAAAGCTGTTAGGGAAGACAAGAGGATATAATATTTTGTATAGACTTAGTGGCGAGCCATGGAGTTAGCATACTGTAGTTTTCCAATAGGTGCATCACTTTAGCTCTATGTAATAAAAGTAGACTAAGTAGACAAAACATTGCTTTGATCAAAATACAAACATCTGCATAGGTTGGTACCATAGCTGCACACTGACTGCAATCCCATGCTGCTAACACATCAGTATAGTTTCACATGTGAAGTTAGTATGAAGCTGAATTTGAGACATGTTTTCTACAGCTAACCCTCAAATCACTTGCCTGTTTGAAGGATAACTACATTTGCAGAGTGGATGTGGGTCTCTGGGTTTACATGAAATGCTATGATGTAACCCTTGCACATACAAGCTTGTTGTGATTTAGGTTACATTGACAGGGAACAGACAAAGCAGTCATGTTTAATTCATACAGAGGCTGCCCTGAACCTGCACCAGTGATAATGTTTCTTCAGTTCTAATATTTTAGATGTTTATCCCAATTAGGAGGTAAATATTTTCCAGAAACTTCCAATACATCATATACCAGTGCTACCCAAATGGTGTGCATTGAGGAATATCCGAGTGTGCCACTTTTGTGACAGCCATATGTGATTATTGCACAACTGCCCAAACAGTTAAATTAATTTATTGTACCAGCACTCTATATGCACAAATTTCCCCTAAAAATCCTTTAAAAAGGCTTCTGTCAAAGGCAAGCCCTGTTGAGCACAGTCCATTTGGGCGGTCGCCAGATGCTGGGAATTATGAGGGTGTGACACATCGAAGGTGCTGACTGAGAGTGAGAATGTTAAAGGGCGGCAAAACTGATCACTTTATTGTGTGGTGCAAACTACAATTAATAACCACAGCAGATGGGCTGTCACCTAAAGAAAAGAAGGGACAAACTGGCAGTAGACAGCATTGTAAAAGACATCTATGCTTCAGGTGTACCAGGTATATCAGCAGCCCTCAGCCAAGTTGGCTAATGTTAACAAACCAGACAAGCTAAAAAGGCACTTGGAAACCAACATCCCTTCTTGGTCTATTAAAAATGGCCAGATCTGACCACAGACAGTATAAAAGAAGGTCTGAAAAGGAAAAATAACATATAAGTGCCATAAACCTGCATTCTTTTTAATGGCCACCAGGGGGATGTTGCTTGTGGTTGCAAAAAGACTTCCAGTCCTATAGAAGTTTATGGGAAATCGGCCCTCTGCCTGGACCTCTGTAAACACTTTCCTGATAAGTTTATGGGCTCAGCCACTCATTTCAGGTCATACTGAATAAAACATTCAGTCAATTTTATACATTTTGGTCATTCTAAGTTTCAGAAAGGACAATTATTCAGAGTACACTCGTTGGCTAACGACTTGTAATTCGTTAGCCAATGAGTGTACAGTTTCACAGTCAAACCCTCCCGTTTGTCGTATCCAGTTTCAAAACACCAAGATGGTGATGCAAAAAGCTCATCTCGAAGCTTCGAAACAGGACTTCAGAAACCAATGGGTGACGTCACAGTATGTCCATCTTTTATACCGTCTATGGATCTGACCCAGAGTAGCTATAAGGTTTGTGGACTGTGTTAATGTATCTGATGAGGCAGTGGAGGCAGGGCAAAAAAAAAAACCCAGAACAAAACTGCACCTCATGATAGTTCCACATACAACAAATGGAAAAGCAATAGAATCCAAAGAAAATCGACAACATGTCCGATGACATAAAGGCTATTTTGTATAGATGCGTCAACCAGCCTTGAGATTTTTAGCTTCCCCTTTGATGCATCTTAAGCACAAAAAGTTTTAAAACCACTCCAATATGCTTGTAAATCTATAAACTACAAAACCATGAGTTACTTATTGGTTGCTGGGTTTGGATTACATTCTTTAAAATGATGAGATAGGGCCACTGGCATTGGTAGAGGTCTACTCTCACTGAAAAAGGAGGCAGAGAGAAAAACATATGCTAAAACTTTCGATATGTTACAGGACCCAATCATTCACCAAATCTGGATTAAAAAGATGTAGCAGAAGTGGTAGAGAAGGGCTACAGCAGAAGCAGACCTTGGAAGTTGTTGAAAGCTAAAACAGTTTTGAACAGACTGTAGCTGAAACAGTACAGGCTGCACCTGCCTCTTCTGTCAGTGTGTTGACCATCGTGTGAGTGAATAACTTCTCTCCTTTCTCTTCCCACCATCAACAGCCGAACAGAGGGTGAAAATGGCAGCCAATGAGCGAAGGAGGGAGTACAATGAGGAACAAAGGAACGAGTATGAGAACTATCTTGAGGAGGATCGTGATGGTGAGACCTGAATTCACCTGGTTTCAGTTCAGCAGTGTATCTGCAGCACCCTAACACAAACATCAAGCTAGGACATCTGGCAATTCTATGACTCCAACCATTTGATATGTTCCCTCAAGAGTTCATTTTGCTGAGCTCTCACAACAGCACGTCATATTAGGAAATACACAGCAGGGGAACACATTTTTCCTATTATCCCATTTATGGAGCTAATGAACATAGGAAAGATCCCTTCAATTAAATGGCAGAAGCTTGCCTGGAGTCTATGTTCCTGTGAGCTGAAGGTGAAATCATCAAAATGCCTTAATAAAAAAAAGCAGAAAATGGAAAAATAATCATCCATCAATGCCACTGATTGAATAGAAATAGAAATGGAAACATCACTCTGCATTGAGACATCTAATGAACACAAAGCTAGGTGATGTGACAGCCAACTTGAGCTCACTCTTATGGAAAACTGACAATTACTTGAATGTCAGTCATCATGAGAGGCCTCAATTGAGAACACACTGAGGGACAGAGATTAAGTTTGGATCTTCTGGCACCCACGAGCCACTGAACCACAGCACAGTGCCTGAGACTCCACACGAAATCAAAGTGTCCATTTGTGGTCGATCCCAAGCTGACAATCTTCCCTGTGGTCGTCTGTCAGTTGTGATATAGCTGCAGTCACAGTTTCTAAACTAAGAACTGCTAACCAAAAAGATGTGACTGGGATTTATATGTAAGAGACAGTGTTTGGATGGTTTGGATCAATGAGTTTTATAGAAAAATAAGAAGATCTCTGCTAAACACCGAGACAGAGTTCATATTTTTCATGTCTAGGTACAGTTTTGGCACTTTATGCTACATTTAACATCGAGTTGGTAGAACGTAAAGAATGGAAGAAATTTTGTAATATCAAACTTTTTTTAAATTCTTGAATTATTCCAAAGTGATTAGCCCCACTGGTATGGAGCCAGCCATTTTTTATGCTATGCAATGGATAAGCTTGAATTTGTTATTTTATTCTTATTATTTTCCAATTAATGTGGTTTATTTTTTATTAGTAGTCATGAAGGTAAATCTTGGGATTTTATTTAAATGTAACTGCCAACAATAGTTTTCCCGACATTTTGCTTCTTGACAGATTTATTGTTAGTTTCTCAAAGTAGCTGATATCATAGTTAAGATGACTCAAGTGTCTGACACGGAAATATAACTAGAATGTTAGCATAAATGGTTTTTACTCGATGTGAGATATGTAAAAAAAATACATATATGCAGCTTTGCTAACACTAGCCTAAATCTAAATGCTAGCAATTTAAGGAAAGTTTAGAGTTACATTTCAGGCTATACATTTACTTTCCTTTCAGTTCTGTTTTGTTTAACCTAATTGATAGATTGAAACATCTGGCTCTTTGGTCACTATATGACCCACTATAGTCTCCGCCAACTGATAGCATCTACTGAGTCTGAGTTCATCAGAGTTTTGTTAGACAAACTACTTCCTGCCATAACCAAAATAAATTAAGGTGTATGAGGGAATCACAGCATTAAAGTTGCATGTTGGAAACAGAGACTATACAGTAATCTGCAAAAGTCTTGAGCTACCCCTCATTTCTTCATATTTTACTAGGAAACCGGGAAATAGGTGCAGCGATTTGTTGAAATGTGCAAATAAAAATTGAAATACAGTGTACACGGCAAAAACAGCATTTGTACAATTCTAACAATTTTGAAAGTCAATATTTGGTGTGACCACCTTAATTCTTCAACACAGCCTGAACTCGCTTAGGCAAACATTCTTGTAATTTCTTTAAGTAGTCTTCAGGAATAGTTCTCCAGGCTTCTTGAAGGACATTCAAAGCTCTTCTTTGGATGTTGGCTGCCTTTTGTTCTGTTCTCTGTCAAGATGAGCCCACACTGCTTTAATAATGTTGAGGAACGGGCTCTGGGGAGGCCAATCCATGATTGTGTTCAACTGTGTGAAATGCAACCCCAAACCATGGCAGAGCCTCCAGCCTCCATCTGTGTTTTACACATGGCTGTAGACACTCACTTTTGTACAACTCTCCTGCCCTCATACTGCCGACAGTAGGCCTGACTTGTTGCCACTGATTTTCAGTCCAGTTCTTGTGTAATTTGGCATACCTCAGCCTTTTCTCCCTGTTTCCCTTCCCCAGGTCCTGTGTCAGGTCTTTGCTGGATTTTTTTCCCTATTTCTTAAGGACATGATTTTCAGATACTGTTCATTTGCTGTAGATAGTTTTTTAGGCCTGACACTGTTTTTGTCCTTTGCTTGTCCAGTTTCCTCAAATTGTTTAAGGGCACACCATGCTGAAATATGCCAAATCTTTGGTTAATAGCTCTTTGAGAATCACCTTGTTAGGGTAAAAATACTATTTTATGCCTCTTAAACTGTGTTGTCTTTGGCATTTTTCATAGATTCAGCTAAAAAAACAGGAACAAATTATGTGTTTTTGTGACAAGCTGCTAGTAACAAAGTGCCTAAAGATGCGATTTAAGATTGGTTCTTTGCCAAGTTGTCTGTGTACACACAACACTGGTTCATCCCTTGAGTTAGGTGCCTTTTTTACTCTTGAATGATTTATAGGTCAGTGTTAAATGACTTAAAAAAAAAAAAAAAACATTCCCCCTGAAAATGGTCAGGTATAAGGACTGGACAGAAAATGAGTGAAAAAGCAGCCAATGTCCAAAGACAAACTTTGAACGATCTTCAGAAAGCCTGAAGAACTATTGCTCAAGAGCGCTCTAAAAAAAATTAAAAGAAAGCCTGGCCCCTTGGTGGCAAAATATAAAGAAATGAGGGGTGGCTCAAGACTTTTGCACAGAATTGTATATAAAATGTGGATGTAGCTTCTGCATCTGAAAAAAGAAGCCAATATGAAACTACCTTTAAAAAAAAAGTGTGATTATGTACAAATCTACAGTTGCTACTGTAGCCTACCACGTTTCTCAAGATGAGGCTTAAGGATGGGAGCTCACAAACCTATAGGTGATGTCACAGTGACCGTCGACACCTTTTGCATACAGTTTATGTTAGATCCTCGTATTCACTGTATAAAAAAAAATTATGTTTGCCTTGATGAAACTTTTTTTTCTACCCACAGAGGTTAATGAAAGATCAAATGAGACTAACGAGCAGCTGCGTGAGTTTCACTACGACGGTCGATACCCTCGCTACTACTGGTTCCACTAAGCGTGCTCCGTCACATGGAGAGCGGGGTGACAGCAGCTCTCACTGCCACAATCTTTACCCTGTACTGAAGGTGACAGCCTAACAGTCTGAGAGCAAGTTGTTTCTGTACTCCTCCCACTTTAATCTACACCTTTTTCTGTTAGCCTTATTTTTTGATACAACCTAAACTGTGCAATATATTTCTCCATGTTAAACTGTAAAGACCAGTTTTTGTATTGTTATCTAGAAATTTTGCATGCTTTTTTTTTTTTTTTTACTGTCTTTTATATGTACATTGAAGCCTGAGTTACTGTATTAGCAGCAATAAACCAGCGTTTTACATACACAGCTGACTCATTTTGCCAGATGAGGGCTGTTGCTTAATTTTTCCAAAGAAACGTCCTTCATGTCTAAGTCATGAGGATAAATAAAGATGAGTTTCCAATGATGTGTTTTACCTCACACTTCCAATGTCTGGTATTTCAAGTATTTTAAAGGGAGGGAGGTGGTTTGGAATGAAAGATGAGGTGAGCTGCAGAAATCATCAGTCTGAAATGGATCCCACATTCCGGAGTGGAAATATTAGACAAGTCCACAGCGAAGAGACAGAAGGAGCACAAAGCCGGGGGGGGGGGGAGCAGCAACAGGATAATGAGCAAAAACGAAAGCCTCAAAATGATGTGGCATGGCACTCTGCACTTGCTAATCACACAGCTTCAAACCCCAAAAAGCTTATTTTATCTCCGTACTGCGATTCCACCTCAGACCTTTAAAAAGCCACGTGGATTGGCTTAAAAACTTGACTGAGCGCCACCTGGCGCCAACACATGTGGTACCAACAGATGGAGAGCGTTAGAGGACGTTTGTGTGCCAATACAGGAGAGCAGTTCAATCCCCATGAACCAAAAAATTCTTCTGTTGGAGAAGTCTTTTCAGGCACCACATCGTGTTCAGGAAACAGACATTTAACATGAAATGTTGTAAATTACTGCTTTAATCAGCCCCATCCAGCATATCTGATACCATCACAGACATTAAAAACTCATAATCAATAACTAAATAATGTCAAACATTAAAAGCATAATTGATCCACATAAAAATGCTACTAAAGACTTAAATTACAAATGTAAAAGTCTAAATGTTGCTCCCTCAATAATAAATCACTTCATACTGTTGAGGAACTTGGCGTGCTCCTCTCCTCGAGGCTGGAGGAGCTCTCCACCGATCTTAGGTCCAGTTTTCTCCTGCAATTAAACATCGAGGGCGAGCTCAGTCCTACTTTCTTTCACAATAAGGTGTTGCTTTTAACTTTGAAATTAGTAACATTTGACAGTTTACCTTCAGCATCCCATCACGTTCCCATTTAAACAGACCACAGTTGCTGAAAAGGCAAAATAACAGTTATGAGTTGGTGAGTCATATAGTTCCACTACAACTTACATGTTATTTCAGTGTTTCTGTCAGACTTTGACTGTTTTACCTGCAGTGTTTGTGTGGCAGTCTGTCCAGAGCGATGGCTCTCTGTCCACAGGGACATTTGAAGAAACGTTTCACTGCGTCATGCCACCGCATATCGTGGTTCTCCTCCACACATCGATCTGCCGGCTTGAAGTAGGTGTAACTGCACTGGAAGCAGGATAAGAGAAACAACGGCTTACTTCACCAACTCCCGAGAGAGTCAGGGGCTACACAGCACACTTCTGGCTCAGTACCTTTTTACAGGTGACGGCACGACACTTCATCTCTCTGATGCTCCTCATCTTCTCCTCCATCTGCTCCTTCTTCACCAGAGCATTGAAGTAGTGCTCCTGCAGCTGGTACTCCGCCTGAAAGAGAGCGAGAGAAAGATTCATTAAGAAATATGAAGAATTTGCACAAAATTTGCTGAGTTTCATATGTAGCCAACGTCAAATGTTACTTGTCATACCGCTTGAAGTACAACCGCATGACGAGATTTGGCATTCAGGATCTTCTGAAACTCCTCTGACTGGATATACTTGAGCTGATCTCGCCTCTTTTTCTGTGCTGGTTCCTCGTCCTCATTAGTGGATGATTCACCTGCACAGGTAAGGCAAAGAATGGTTTAAAGCAACAATAATGTTAAATTCTTAATTTTACTGATGAAATCAAGCACACGTGAACACATTCCTTTTAACTGAATGATTCTCCTACATATTCGAACAAGTAAAATATCTAAAAGTGTGGTATTGTAAAGCTAAAATATTGATTTATTTATTGTTATTTTTAATTGAAAACTTAGATTAACAGATATTCTAAAAAAAAAACAAAAAAAAAAAAAACAGGTACCTGGATGTATGAATAACTTCTAAAAAAATGAAATGTGTACCACTGGGTGAAGTGCGATTCCTCTCTACTCGCGCGCTGATCTCACTGCTGTTACTCCTCTTCCTCTTCACAGCATTGGGGTCTTCCTTCTCCAGCCCCGTGCCTTTAACCCTCAGCTTCTTCAGAGCAGCCAGCTTTGCACCTGATAGGCTGAGTGCACTGGGAGAAGGAGTTGGAGGGGGGCTGTTATCAAAGAAGAGGATGTCTTCGCCCTTGGAGAAGCCTCGGCCCAGTGTCGGAGAGTGGGGCGCTGCTGGGCTTTGGGAGGCTGTGGGGACCTCAGAAGCACTTTTTGGGGGTATTAAACTATCTTGGCCTGTCGCACCACAAGAGTTCTGCAGTGACCTTTTCTGGACTTCTTCCACCCTCTGCCGCCGGCTCTCCAGGAGCACCCGCTGCTTCTGTTTCTGCTGCTTCAGCAGGTCTGAGGCTGAGATGGATTGAAGGGGAGCTCCAGCATCTTTGGAAACTGAGGATGACAAAGAATTTTAATTTTTTTTTTTTGTATGAGACACAGATGATTCTGAGTTCACTTTAATCAAAAACATCTTTGATATAACCTAGTTTGCCAAAAAGCGTAAAAGATTTGTAGGTTTGTACCTGACTGACCGCCCTGTCCAAAATGCTTCTTCAGCTGCAGAGCTCCAGGTGTTGGCATCAACATCAGGCTCCTAAATTCATCTGAACAACCTGAAACTTCACCGGACTGCATAGCTAAAAACACACACAAGCAACAACAGTTAAAAGAAGGAACACTTTTCTGCCCGTGTTCATTCAGTGATCTGTCCTTCCATAATTACTGACAGGATTAAAAGCTACATCAGCATCATCTTGGCTTTTAATCAAAGGAGAAAAACACTTTTAGACCTGAAAGTCAGGGCAAGGAAAACAGGGCTCAAAGCATAAATGACTCCCATGGAGCAGTGAAACATTCTGTACTCAAAGCCTTTATTAACCCACTCCATCAGGCTTGTAAACATGCACTTCCTTTAAATGTGTGTGTATGAGAGAATCTAGCAGTCCTTACCGAGCCTCTTTGCCTGACTGACGAGCTGAGCTGAGCCTCTCACAAACAGCTTGTCCAGAGTTTTCTGGGTGGGTTTGTTCGGTTTGGATGCAGTTCTGCAACACACAGACTTGTTACTGAAAATGTCGAGCAGCTCGGATGCTTTCAGTCCCACACTGTGTTTCTGGCTTTGTAAGGGTGGCAGTTAGCTCCCACAAAGGGACTTCTGCACACGCTGTTAAAGTGCAAATCCAGTTTCAGCCAGAATCTATATTGGACAGGGTCATGACCACAGCATGCATGACTGTTTGCTCCAGAGGAGACTAACACAAACAGCTGAGTCAAGCCTTTATTTCTTTTACTGCATTATTCATCATTAGATATACTTGACATTTAAAGGGAAGGTTTAAAAGAAGTTTCCCTCACAGTCTGACTGACCCGAACTTGCCTCAAACCTCAGCATTAGGATGAAAGATACTCACAGTGAAGCAGCGCAGGCAGCTGAAGACACGCCACCATAGTAGAAACCATCCTGACACAGCCGTTCTCTCAGGCTGCCTCCCTTCCCCTTCACCTTGTTGGGGGCTTTTCCCGAGAACGATGACTGCAGCTCAGCCCTCTTCGAGCTCATCTTCTTATACTGGGCCTTTACGTGGTACTGGCAGTACTGGCATTCGTACTGCAGAGAAGATCAAGATTTAATGGAACCAGACATTCTAAAGTATGGGACAATAATTTAGGTACAGAAAAGCTGATTTAAAAGAGCAAGTATGTAACCAACTGTGTCACTATAGAATGGACCAACCATGTTAACAATTTGTGAGCACGGCTCTCCATTCTTCTTCATGGCCTTGCAGGTACCGTAGTCCTGAGCTTCACCCATCAGCAGCACCTTCTGCGGGTGATCCACCGTCAGACTCACCTGCACATGTTCAACACAAAGTTTTATATTCTGGAAAGGGAATCAGCTTACAGTAGGAACAACTGGTGATCAATAAACCTTCTAAATGTTAAAAAGAGAATATTAGCAACAACAAATAGATTTCTGTGAATTGTTTTGGTTTTTCCAAACATCTTATCCTTATTATATTCCTCACTTACAACTGGAGAAAGAATCAGAAACTTTCTGATGATCGATCAATTTTTCCATCATTTTTAAGGCAAAACAATCTTGGTTTCGAAAAGAGGGAATCTGCTTCTATCTTCACTTTCACATCATGGTATAATAAATATCTTTAGAATTCACACTCTATAACAAGCTGTGTTAATGTGTGTTTAAAAGAGACTTGTTAAGATTAAAGGTCACCTTAACTGGCAGCCACATTTTCTTTCCAACCCACCATGCAGTTAACAGCGTGACTGGGTGGTAGGATATGAGAGAGTGATTTGGTGTGTGTGTGTGCAGTTGGGAACATCATTGGATTGCTCGCTACATTCTTCTCTGAGCTTCTCACCAGCAACCTTAGTGACTATTTTAACCGACACCACCAATCAATTTCCTGCTTTAACTGTCACACTCGTCTGTTGCCAAACCATTAAACGGTGGGGGAAAAAAATCTCTAAAGAGACATCAGTAAAATAAAGTTTACACAATACTGCAAGTGAAAACGTTCATTTTCAACAACAATGAGCTGTGAGTAACGTGATTTCGTTCAATTACTTACAATGTGACCTAGCTCATGTTGAGGTACAACATTTTGTAAACTCATTTGACAACGTGTACTTAAACATTCCAAATTAAGCTCTATAATTTGGGCCCAATTTAGTTTCACACACGGAGCCTCTCTGATTTCATCTGACAGACTGGAGGCACTTACAGTGCCTCGAAAAAGTATTCATACCCCTTGAACTTTTCCACATTTTCTCACGTTACAACCACAAATTTAAATGAATTTTATTGGGATTTTATGTGATAGACCAACACAAAGTAGTGCATAATTGTGAAGTGGAAGGAAAATGATACACAGTGTTCAAGATATTTTTCAAATAAAAATCTGAAAAGTGTGGCCTTCATTAGTATTCAGCCCCCTTTACTCTGATACCCCTAAATAAAATCCAGTGCAACCAACTGCCTTCAGAAGTCACCTAATTAGTAAAGAGTCCACCTGTGTGTTGTGCATTAGTATTTAGCCCCCCTGAGTCAATACTTTGTCGAACCACCTTTCACTGCAATTAAAATCTTTTGAGGTATGTCTCTACCAGCTTTGCACATCTAGAGACTGCAATTTTTGCCCATTCTTCTTTGCAAAATAGCTCCAGCTCCAGTTCAGTCAGATTGGATGGAGAGCGTCTGTGAACAGCAATTTTCAAGTCTTGCCACAGATTCTCAACAGGATTTAGGTCTGGACTTTGACTGGGCCATTCTAACACATGAATATGCTTTGATCTAAACCATTCCATTGTAGCTCTGGCTGTATGTTTAGGGTCGTTGTCCTGCTGGAAGGTGAACCTCCGCCCCAGTCTCATGTCTTTTGTTTTCTTCCAGGATTGCCCTGTATTTAGCTCCATCCATCTTCCCATCAACTTTGACCAGCTTCCCTGTCCCTGTTGAAGAAAAGCATCCCCACAGCATGATGCTGCCACCACCATGATTCACAGTGGGGATGGTGTGTTCAGGTTGATGTGCAGTGTTAGGTTTCTGCCACACATAGCATTTTGCATGTTGCCCAAAAAGTTCAATTTTGGTCTCATCTGACCAGCACACCTTCTTCCACATGTTTGCTGTGTCACCTACATGGCTTGTGGCAAACTGCAAATGGGACTTCTTATGGCTTTCTTTCAGCAATGGCTTTCTTCTTGCCACTCTTCCATAAAAAC
>VUQI01022136.1:13804-40315 GCA_015106735.1 Paratilapia polleni
ACCTGGAGTACCAGAATGACACCAAACAAGAGTCAATAGCAGAATAAGCTGTTTGGCATTGGCAGAGAAGATTTGGCAAATTCTTCATGGGCGCAACCCACATACTCAACTCTGCTGCTCAACCCACAAATGTATTTTCCTTACAAATGTGGCACCATTTAAAGGGAAATAAACAGGCTTTCCAACGGTATGAGATTTATGTCCAAGAAACATTGTTACAACAAAGAAATAATCGACCAAACACAAATTTCCTTAATTTTTGTGCTAAGTTTATATGGGTGCAACATGCAGAAACACATTTGCTAATTAGTGCCATATATCAGACTAATAGAATAGAACTAGAATTTTACTCACCAAAACTGAAGCACAAAATTCTTGGATGGGCTGTGCCACACAACAAGACATAATATTTGTCAGAAAATCCATTAAAAATGCTCTAAAAGGCACCGACAGCACACATACTGTTGGGAGTTGCAATTCACTAACATATTTAATGAAAGTGAGCCCTAGCAGACAGCTATTGGATACAGCTTCCTGTGTCAGCACACAAGTTACACCCTGAACTTTACTTATGGGTGGAACTTACCACTATAACACCAGGATAAGATTAGACAAGATCATTAGAGGAACTGCAGTTCTGGTACCTCATTGGCTTAATTTTTCAGTCCCAGAGGTTGCTGCTTGGCAATAATGCTGCAATATTTCTTTTCTTTTACCTTTGTTGATCTCATATTCAGTTAAATAATTATGTTTTTTGAGCCTTCATTCCTCCAACCAGCTTCCAAGTAACAAATAAAACCATTTTGTAGCCCTATATTTAATATAAATATATTTTAACATTTATATAATCACACATTTTTGCACGTAATGAACTCAAAGAACTATTTCTTTTCCTCACAAGCACTTTAGTACTAATGCATTTGCCCCAGGCTTTTGATTCTTAAGGGGTCTGACAAAACTGAAGTACAGCCTTTGAGTGATTTTTAAATGTGTGCTCCTTATTCTGCTCTGACATTTTCTTTTGAATTGTCATCTGAAATATTAAAGAGTGCCAGTGACTCAGCAGCAGCAAACGTTTTCCCATATAAACTTTGATCATCATCATCTTTGGAGCACTTTGTAAATGGCACACATGCAGCTCCACGCGCACCCTTTTCTACATGTGCACCAACACACCCAGCACATGGGAGAGCTTATATTACTCAGGAGCTGTTCTAATTTCACCAAAGAACCAGTAACTGTTCAATTTTTTAAAGTAGATTTTTAAAAGCAAGATGAGACATGTTGCAAAAACAGTGCAATGGAGCTTTTTACCCTCAAGCCATCAACCAATAATAGCAAGTAAAAATACAGAGAGGGATCTGTTGACTCTGATTCTGTTTGTTTCTATCATGCCTGTACTGTTTCTTTTATCTATGACATATGGTCTAAAATGCTCCAGTGTCATTCACTGTGGTTTTCTATGAATTTTATGCAAAAAGGAGCTTAAAGAACAGATATTTACACTAATTAGAAAAATCCTTGTTACTAATTGCAAAACAAATTGTATTTGTTTCAATAATACCAGAAAAATATACATTATAAAATTGAAGATATGTTTGAGTGAATTATGTATTACAGTATGCTAGTATAAGTTTAACACATAATACTTGAAATTGCAATGAAGTCATCATAGTATGTTTTTTCGTCCTTTGTTACTTACATTCTTCTGCTTCAAACTAAATCTGAATCTGTAGATCTGGATTATTTCAAATATTTTGTGCATTAACACTCAAAATATTTAGATTAATAAAATATCTTCTTCTGCTTTCAACTGCTCCCTTTAGGAGTTGTCACAGCAGATCATCTGCTTCCATCTCACCCTATCCCTACCATCCTTCTCTGCCACACCAACCCTCTGCATGTCCTCCTTCACTACACCCATGAACCTTCTCTGTGGTCTTTCTCTTTTCCTCCTGCCTGGCAGCTCCATCTTCAACATCCTTTGTCCATTATATCCACTATCCTTCCTTTGCACATGTCCGAACCATCTCAGCCTTGCCTCTCTAACTTTGTCTTCAAACTACTCAACGTGAGCTGTCCCTCTGATGTACTCATTTCTAATCCTGTCCACTCTGTCGACTAAAAGCTGTACAGGAGAAGTAGGCAGACAAATTCATGGCTGGGAACATGAATGACTTAAATGAAAGGAAAAGCAAGTTAAACTGTCCCGTGCCTCATTGTTTACACACAGTACCGCCTTCTTTCTTGAAATCTTCTACATGTGAAATTTTATGACTCAGACTTGTTTTGAGTCCTGTGAGCCTTTTGCCAAACCCATTTCCTCTTCAGAGCAAAGCAAAAGCACACGAGTGCTTCCTGTTTGGAGTTTGAAACAAAGCCAGCAGGGTGTGATGAAATCGGGAAATTATTAAACATTGTTTACACTCTAACAGAGAGACAGACAGACAGAGCCCTGCCAGTTGCAGCTTGTCTAGGTTGGATGCAGGAGTGAGACCCTCAGGGAACAGTTCCACTGGTTCTGTGGGTGCTGCTGGCAGACATTCTTTCTTTACTGCTGCACAGAAGCAAACTCTGCTGGAGCCGTCAAGTCAAGCATTATTTATCTACTCTCTCTGTACTTTGATTCTTTCTACCTTTTCACTGGCATTAACATTTGGAAAATTCACTCTTTGGAGACATTTAACGGAAGGAAAGTTTCAGTCTTCAGTCTTCAGTTGACATTTTAAACTATTGTTGAGTCAGTGCAACAGCAAAAAGACAGTCAGGGGAAACCTAGTGCCTTCTGTATGCATGAGAAATAACTGGAGCATATTCAGGTGTTCAGCTCGCACCAGCCTGCCTGCCTGAATAAAGTTAATCAACTCTCAGCGTGCCACACTAACCTGCAAGATTAGCCATGGAGAATTGGTTACACAGGCTGAGATATGACTCAATTAGGAACCTATTTTTTGTGTCTAGCACCAAACCACACAGTCCACTATTCACATTAAGCAGAATTATAACAACAATAATGATAATAATGCTGTCAATAATGACCAAACCAAGTATAAGCAGAAATTACTTGCTGCAGCTTGGTTCTTGCTCCTCCACCACAATTTATTAGTGCAGACAAGTTGCCACCATCACAGATTCTGCTGTAGCACCTCACAAATTATCACACTGACTACGAGGATGAAGCATTTCCCAGATTTCTCTCCAATCATGCATTTCACAACAATTTGTAAAACATGTGAAGTTGCTGCTGGGCCACTCGGACGCATAATTCCCCAATCGTGGCAGGTCCTTTACAAGCTAAAGCTTGCATTGAAAGTGAAATGTCAAATGACATCATCGATGACCTTTAAGATCATGTCTGTAAATATTGACTGTAAGGCCTCACACCTGTCAAACACAGTGAGAACATAAAAGGGAAATGCCCAGCAGTGGTATAATGAAGAGGCGGGGTCTGCTAAAGGGTTCACAGTCTCAGAAGTGACATGGAGCACTTCATCTAGTCTTCATCTTCATTAAACAGTTAGAAGTCTGATTGTTCTGGTTATGACATGTCTTTTATGTTTGGGAGGGACACAGTGAAAAGAAGGATGAGAGTGTGCGAATTAATGGAAAATGGATGTATGGATGCATACAAATGTTAAGACTGCTATGTTGTTGAGAGGCGTGCTACTGGGGTTTTACTGTGTTTTACATTAACAGTGTGTGCCAGCTCTGGTCCACCCTCCTTTACTTATTTTTTTTTACCAGTGAACCAGAAGGTGTGAACATGGCAGGTAACTCATTGATTGGACAGTTTTGATGATGCCATCCTGCATTATCAGGGACAGCTACACAGTCTGCAAAGAGATGCCCATTGCCTCATTTTTGCCCAGTAAACTTTGCGAAAGCTTCCTCCACAAACAGTTACAGGACTGTATGTTTTAGTACCGGAGCTACTTGTAAAAATATATTTGTTTGAAAACAGTTTGTGAAAATGAGTCCAGCCTGATCTCCAGGTCCTGCCATGCTGTTGCATTGGTCGTGCATAGGTGCTATGGTGGCTACAGGCTGAGGCTGAAAATTGAAGCGACTGTGCAAGTGCCAAAAACTCCAGCTCCTCTAGTGGCCATTTGAGGCTGGCTCCAAATGTGAGTCAATAAATGATTACAAGGATTATCAGGATAACTAGACGGTAACTTCGCTTGATGTTATGAATAATGACAAACAGGCAGCATCCTGTACAGCATAACAGGAAGATTACTGTGGAATCTTACTTTTCAATGGACCCACACAATGTTAACCAGTCTTGGCTGTGTGACTGATCAAGAAAAATCCTGCACTCTCAAATGCTAATGCGCACATATTACTGCGGTTACCAGATTTCTTTTTTCTTTGGGGCTGGGAAGCAGCATCTTTCACACCAACCCAAATGAACCACACCAGCTGAGCAGCAAGTGCATCGGTGTGTGTTATAACTCAGTTGTTGCCATTTTTGGAAGTTTGAAAGCAATTTCAATAAAGAGCCTACCTGGTGCTAGTGTGACTAGAAAGGGATGTCTCATTGCTGCACTTCTGTTACGCTGCAACATAGCTGGTAGAGTTGCACTGTTATTAGAACAGGTTCAGTAAAATCACTGCCATAAAGTCATGGCTGTCTAACTACAGTTTGAATTTAGGTGGGAGACAAATGCACATTTTTGTCTCCTATCCTTTGGTTTTTTATTTTGGCCTTACAGTTAGTTTTTCAGTTTAAAAGGCCAGGGTAAGCTTGAAGCATGCTAGTTGGTAGCATAGCTGTGTATAAAAGTTGGTGGAGCTTCCGGGTGTGAAAAGTCAAGCCAATGCAGAAGTGCCTTAAACCTGCATTCTTTCTAATGGGCAGCAGGAGGAGGATCCTCTAGTAGCAGAAAGAAGTCCATTTCTATAGATGTCTATGGCAAAACAACCCTCAGCTCACTTGATCTATGACCTCTAAACACTTTCCTGTCTTTATGGTTTCACTCACTGGTTTCAAGTCTTACTGAGTACAACATGGTGTTTATTCAGTAAATTATGGTTCCAGTTAGAGCCAAACCGGAGCATAAAGCAGGGTTTCCAGGCTATAGAGCAGGCTGACTATAGAGTGACTGACAGTTGCTGCTGCATGAGTGTGCAGTGTTCCTCACCAGTTGCTAGTCGAGTGCAGTTTCAAAACACCAAGATGGCAGCAGCAAAAATGGTCAGCTAGACCAGGCTTCATATAGAGTCTATAACTTGCAGGCAGAGTTGTTCTGCCATGTTTAAAAATCTGGGAGAGAAAGCCAGCCATAACAGGCACTGCACTGTGAGATGAACTGCTCACACTTCCAAACAGTCCTTTCTGAATTAGTGTTCATAGAGTTGTACACATTACAAAAGTAGCTTTACTTGAAAGAGGACCTGTTCAGTGTCTCATCACAACAATCAGATTTTCACTGTTATAAAGTTACAAAAAGTGTTGGTTGCAGCCAACACAAGTATTTGAACTGTGGGAAAACAATGAAATTTGGAGCAGATCAGGGTGATGGTGCCCAATGTATTCTCCTCTATCTTTCCAAGTTTTTAGACATTTTCAAATTCCCACCTTGAGAGCGAGCAGTTTTGAGGTGATACTCACTAAATCAGAAAATTAGGTTAAGCAAAGTTTACCAATCTGAAGCCTCCAATTCTAGGTAGTCCCAGAATATTATACCTACTACCTGGAGTCCTAGGTGTAATATTCTGATTGGCTGGAAGCAAAAGCCTTCAGTCAATCACAGGAGGTGGAAAAAGTAATTCCAGAACAGCCTGCTGAAGGACACAAGGAAAGATGGATTTAGAGAAACAACTTTTGGCGAATAAAATTTCACATTTATAAAATATGTGTTAAAAATCTTAAAATCTAAAAAGTACAAAATATATCTGACACTACCATTTGTGTTTGATGGGGCCAAGCTGGAATCCCCACTTCTGGAGACTGAATCTGGGAGTTTGCAGTGAAGAACACTTCCTTTTTCCATCTCACCACCAAGGCACCCCAAGCAGCTACCTTAAGTCACTTGAGAAATTTGGCCTTAGGCTTAAATGGAACACATTTGTATCCTAAACTAGCAAAAAAAAATGTGTGTTTTTAAATTGTAAAATCATGCTTCTGTTTCAATGTCTCTAACACTCTTTCTCTGTAACCATCCAGACTTCAGTGACCAGCTGCTGGAGGTGGTCGGCCTGGAAGGGGCAATAGAGATGGGACAGATCTACACTGGACTGAAGAGCGCAGGACGCAGGCTGGCTCAGTGTGCCAACGTCACCATCAGGTCAGCACCTCCTGTCTTCCTGCTGCTCCTCACATCTTCTCCCCACCACTTTGAACCATCCTCCTCCCTCCTGCCATCTTCTGTACTCCATTCTTCATCCTGCCTTTGTCTCGTGTCACTACCCTTGCCTGCCTTTATCTTCCTTCTGATCAACCAACTGGAAGCTGTACTTGGTGCACAAAATGCATCCATCTCCTATACATGCAGGATAAAAAATGTATTCCTTGCGAGTGTTTTCGTGCATTTGAAAATCCCTGCAGTGTCCAAACAATAACATGCCTGTAGCTAATAAATAATATATTCCAAATGCATGTCCTACTAAGTGAGCTGCTGGAGTTTTGCACTGACTCACAGGCTGAGAAATGGGCTGTAGTTTGGAGTTCTGATAGCTAGATTTGAGTTTGATTGCAGGTTTTTCAGATAGGCAGATAAGTAAAGCTGCTAGATTAGTGAATCTCATGATTCTTTGTGTATTTGTGGAGAACTTTGAGGCATGTTCACTAAATGTCTCATGGTGGGGAAGATATTATCTGAAGCTAATGAATGTTAATTTTGGTTCTAAGTGAAGTAAATGTTGTTATCTGCCCATATCCACGTAGGTCTGTGCAGGCTCATGTAATGTGTAGCCTAAAATTTATGATCAAGCTGATTCTTCACACAAACGAACATGGTATTTTATGAACAATCTTTGAGCCAACTCTTAACTCAGTGAAAAACCATAATGAAAATCTGGGTGCTGTCAGCTATGGTTAGATATGTGTGAAATTTGAGCTACCTTTTAAATGTGATGTGTCTGTATCCACGTTTCACATTGTACTCTATTGGCAAATATTCTATACTGAGTAGAAAAGCGCTATATAAGTACCAGTCCATTTATTCCTAAACACACTGATCTCTTTTGCATGCACTAATATGCTCAGCAGTTAAATCAAACTAACATGCCCCAAAAGAAAGGGTTAGGGTTCTGAGGTAGAGTTGGGGTCGTCACTGATGATAGCCCATATTTATTAGGTTAATTAGTAGGAAAATTTAGTTACTTATTATAGAGAAAAATATTGCCAGCTGAACATTGCTTTTGAAACCTCCCAATATCCCTTAACTCTCTTCACTGAGTGAATGCTTGTCTGAGGTTCAGTCTTGTTTTACTTTCAGTTTCTATCACTCTTCCACTTCACCTTCTTTGCCTCCTCTGAAAATGGGACTCCTTGGAAGCTGGTAGAGTTTCCACAGTTACTCCTGTTGTTCCACTGTTCACCATTTTAGCTACCTGGGGAAAGCTGCCAATAGCTACCAGATGAAAAAAAAAAAGTGCTATCTACCTCCTGTTTTGGTTGCTTCATTTGCCAGGAGATTTCATACCCACTGTCAGACAGAAATGAACGTGAACAGTGGAACAGGATGAACTGAGGGGCAGCACCAAGGCCAAAAATAAGTTAAATAGGGATTATTTTGAACTGTGAATCATGCAAAGCTGCTCAAGTAGAGTCCAAGAATCAAAATATGAAGTTGGAAAAGAGCAGAATAGGTCTACTTTAAAACTAAATAGTTGTCCACTGCCTGTTTAATGAATTTTTACAGTGTAGATTAATATTAGAAAATTGCATGTCTAACTTTTTGTTAATAAGAACTGTTAGAAGTGGATCCAAGTTAATACAGTAGGAAATAGAATGAATTGGACAAAGTATTTGATAGTATCTTCAGATTCTGTTAAAATTCTAACAAACACACTTAATAGTCTAAAGTGCTTTGAGTGGTCAGTGAGACTAGAAAAGTGCTATAAATGCCAGTCCATTTACTTAAACTGCGTTGTGCATTGCTTTTTGGTTCTTACACTTCATTTTATCCAAAGAGCGATCTTGTTGCTCTTGCAAGACTTGGCCCATTTAACATTCATAGTGTGCCAGTTACTGCACCAAAGAAGTGACATTACAAGTTGTTCTCTCACTTGTTCAGCAAACCACCACTAATATTTTCCTAGACCAGAATTAAAGGCACATTCATCCCAGTCATTCTCCCATACTGTGTTTCTCTAGCCGCAGAGGCATGCGTGAAAGTCTTAAACCAACTCTGAGTGTGTGTGTGTGTGTGTGTGTGTGTGTACAGTAGCTGTGTGAGTTTAAAGAGTGGGGGCCTGTCTGGGAATGGGTCTCATGGGAACAAAGGGTGCAGTGTCTCATCTCATCCTGGGACAGTGTTAACAGGCCTCAGAGGCGTGTGTGATCTGACCTTCACAACCTCCAGCACCACCCGGTCCTCTCCTCTTCCCACTTTCACTCTCTCTGCCCCCTCTCCACCTCTCTTGCTTGTCCTTCATCCCTCTGCTATCTCTTCACAGGACGTCCCGACGGCTGCCCATGCAGATTGACGGTGAGCCCTGGATGCAGCCCCCCTGCACGGTGAGAGTGAACACCCCCACTTTAGCAATTTAAATCAGAATCACTGCTACTAAAATATTTCCAAGAGCCCTAAGGTGATACATATAAATCCCCAGAGAGCCCCTTATATATAGAATATGTCCCGAAGGCCCTTACATTCTTCAAAGACTAGAACATTTTCCATGTGAATAGGTTTTATTTCAACTAGTGCCAATTACGAAACAGTATAACCCAGGCTTTTTTTTTTTGTAGGCTAGAATTTACAGGTGTCTCTTAAACGTGTCACTTACAGGCAATTATTGAGTTTTTGGCAAACTGTGTGTTTTCAAAATGTGTGTGAACAATATGTTCTGTTCAAAACATGGCTGTCCAGAGCAGGCAGATTGGTTTGCACCTTCCTGCAAGCATTAAAGTTAGACCTAGATTTAGGTTGATGTTAGGATAACGGTTGGTGTTATGATGGTTAAACTTAGGATTAAAAGGCAAAGCTTTGGGAATGCAGTGTCTCCCGGGGAAACACTGGTGACCCAGATACTTGTAGCCAAAATATGAGACCCACTCGTCCTAGTAACAACAAACTCAATTCTGCACTTGCTCAGAACCCCACCATTACACTTGCTAATTTTGAAGCAGATCAGATGAATGGTTGTTGAGATAGGTGAAGAACAGGTGGACAGAGATTTCTTGAGTTATTAGCAGGTTTTTTGAAGCAAAGCCAGTGCTGCACATGACATAAAGTACTAGAGGCATGGAAGGTGCCTAAATGTAAGAATGTTTCTTTATTCCTCTTCAGAGTAGCAAATTTGCATTTTTTTAAGACAAGTCATTCATCAGATTTCTTCAACCAATCTAACTGGTTGAAATGATGAACATTTCTGTTTGTCTTATACTTTTTGTAGATTAACAGTCCAAAATCCCCAAACAGTCACAACAGGTCAGAAGAACAGAATAATGCAGTTTTGGTAAACTTTGGATTCAGTTATGTTAATTTGGTAATAGTGCAGTAAATATTTCTTTATGGCCTCACAGAGAATTGCCGTACAAGCTGCAGTGAAACAAGGGTCTCACTGTTACTGAGTTACTGAAATCAGTAACGTAGACACCACAGCTTTCGCAGCAACAATCCAGAAATTTGTTTTATTGCTGTTAAAAAATCTAGCAGCCGTGTAGACTTGTGCATGTTAAATATACTACAGCAGTGCTGTGCCAAACTTGAAAAAGCGATGATGGAAGAAGTGATCATGCCAATGTTGGAAGGAACCAGACCTGGAGGGAGAAATGCAGCCCAGCCCTCAGTGCTTGGGTTTATACCTGTCAGGCACAGTCAGGCTCAACCCAAGAAGGTACATACTGCCATCGTTATGTGGGTCTGTGAATGTTCTGGTCTGGTTTGTTGCCAGTCAGGTGGCACTCAAAGGCACAAGACATGGCAGTAATGGTCTGGTGGAGATGAAGCTAGACCAAGTGTGGTTAGTGAACCAGCCTGTTCTAATTCCAGTCAGTTGATACTGTTTTTACCCCAAACCGCAGTCTTGTCCTTGAACGTGAAGATTTTTAGCGCCTAATCCTAACCAAGTCTCCAAAATGGGACCGTTAGCTCAACATCACTGAACTGTTTGAAGTGCACTGTCATTGTCTGGATGTGGTTTAGGGTCTTCTCTGTAAGCCAGTGGACTGGCCTTTATCCTTAAAACTAATAAAGTAAGCTTGCCGTGTCATGGTTCTGTTCTTTTGTCCACTTCCTCCTCTGCACATCCCCGACCTCGACCTCCAACGCTGTCGTGCCAACAAATATCACAGCCAGAGGAAGTCAGTTATCATCAATTCATTCTCACAGCATTTCGACCATTTTCATTTCATCTCTTAGTAGACCTTCAGAGAAGTGAAAGATAGAAAGCGCTGTTGTGTTATGTGAGTTATTTGCAAGGTCGCAGCGATTTGTCTGTTGTGAAAAGCCAGGAAATGATGACTGTAAACCTGGTAAATGTATCAAACAAACTAAAGACAGTCAATTGTATTTACCTGCATGTAAACTGTCATTTCTTTCTCTGTGTGATTCTTACAGGTCAGGATCACACACAAGAACCAGGTGCCCATTTTACTGGGCCCACCTCAGAAGACGCCCTTCTTCTTCTTCAAGAAACGCAACCGGAGCCGCGATTAGAACACACATTCACACGAATACAAAAACACACACATATACAGTACATATCTGCACACACACGCCTCCCTCTGTACAGGCAGCAAAATCGGACGACTGGTACGCCGCTCACAGGTTGGACTTCAAAAACAGGAAGTTCATTAACAGGACCATGTGGACAAGCAGGACATTCCTAAAGTTGGGATGCCTACAGACAGTTAATTCCCAAAATAACCTGTAGTGATGGCAAACAAAATGAAAAGACTCTCAGTATACAGTACCGACCTATTCCTGTGTAACCATCATCCTCTAAGTCTTGTTTCAAACTTTCAAATATGGGTTTAGTCTCAGCCACTTTTAAATGCTAAGTCTCTCAGTCTAAGCCACCCTCTACCTGAGAAACTCAGCCATATACCAGTACTGCACTGCCTCCTAAACACAACTTCAGCTGCTGGGATTCCTGCACAGCCCAGAAAAGAAGTAAAGAAGTGATAGTGTGGGGATGGAGGGTGTAAAAGAAGCAGCTTGTATGATGAGAAAAACACTACAGTGAGAAACAGGGTTAAAGTGAGAGTGGTGTGGCAGTAATCGTGGCTGTTTACAAGGTCGCTGAGTAAATAGAGTATGATCCACCTCTTTGTTATGAATAATGAAACAGCGGTTGCTTGTAAGAGCTCGCACTCCAGGGCGTCCCCACAGACTGGCAACACGGTACAGCCAAGGAGAGGAGAGGAGTGGAAAAGCCTCATTCATTATTGACTTATTTTGTTTGTGGGTTGATTGCACTGGTGCGTAACAGTGGCCTGGAATAGGTGGAAACATGCAGGGAGTTCAGCCTCTTAGCATCACTGGCCTAAAAAAAATAAAAGCCTTCAGAAGACCATATTCACAGACTGTGCAGATGATCTGGAAGTAGACTTCAGGCCGTCTCCAGTTGGCCACGTTTCTCACTATATAAACCAACTAGAGTCTAGACTGAAAGTAGAGATTAGAAACACTCTGGTTTATCTTTGCTTTCTTAAGAAGCTCATTTGTCCTCTGTGGCTGCACTCTAACACTAACATACAGATCAAATCAACAGCAGCTCCTGTGCATAGTACAGCATAGCATGCTTCTGGAGGATTGGCATAAATCCCCTCAAGGGCACAGGAGCAGGGCCCCTGGGGTTTTTATTTACCAGAGCATTGACAAGGGGACTAAATTTATCCCTCTATTTCAGGGAGGGTGTATCTCTCCTTCACTGAAACCTTACCCTTAATAACTGTGTCAAACATCAATTCACAATGTCAAGTGTGCTGTCAGAGTGCAAATCCCAGAGCCAGTAGGGCTCTGCCGCAAGGTGCCGGGTGGCTTTATTCATGATTTGTTAAAATAGGAGGCTCTGTGTTTTAACCTGAGATGAAGGAGCTCAGTTCAGTGTTCATGAAGAATGTACCCATATTACTGTTCCCCCAAATATGGCAAACTATATTATAATGTATGTGCAGACAGACTATATGTATATTTCTGGAAAGTAGGTGTAGCTCACATATACTGTACACACGAATGTGTTTTTAATATATCATTGTTAATAATGTGGAATTTTTAGCTTAGAGGGGCTCAGATCAGTGTTCTTCACCATGCAGAGCTGCTGCAGTCACTCTCTGAAGGCAGTTTTCTACTCTGATTCAGATGATTACATTTGAATCTAGTGCGGAATCATCTTCTCTTCCTAGCTGAGTCTCGTGTGGAGGTGAGGAAGGAATAGGAAACATGAATGCACCAATCGCGGCACAGTAATCTCATGGTTCAAATATTAACTTTGCCAGAGCTTATGTAAGCTGATCAAGCTGGCTCATGTGTCAGTCACGAAATGAAAACTGGAGGCATATCAGAGGAAATCTAAATGAATAATGAATTAGGTTATTGCAGACATACTGATAGATGCATATCGCTCAGCCAACAGTAAAAGAAAAATTGTAGTACAGACCATGTGTATAAAAAGATGAACATAGCTTCCGGGTCTGAAAAGTGAAGCCAATGCCGAAGTGCCTTAAACCTGAATTTTTTTTATAATGGCCAGCAGGGGGCGACTCCTCTGGTTTCAAAAAGATGTGTAATTGTGTAGAAGTCTGTGGGGAAACCGCCCTCAGTTCCCTTGATTTGTGACAACAGTAAACACTTTCCTAATGACTTTATGGTCTCAGTGGATGTGTAAAAATCTTATTAAATATAACATGATACTCATTTTGTAAATTATCCCCGTTAGAGTCAAAAAGGCCATGTGAATAACAAGTTGCAGTGTCCCTTGTCTGCTCAGTCAGATCCAACCTTTGCTCATAACTTCCTATTTCAAAGAATCTCAGCTCGAGGCTTCACAACTGGACTTCAGTAACCAGTGGGTGACGTCCTGGTGGCTGCATCCATCTTTGATAGGCGGTCTACGCTACAGACACATTGAGCATATCTAGCTAGCAGCTACATCTCAGCTGTAGACACTGCTGGTGCTCAGAGCAGTCAGGAGGTGGTGCAAATGCTTACTTGAACAGCCCCCTAATAGTACCTTCATCCAGTCTGCTTCCATCATGGTATGGGATCGACCAGACTCAAAAAACTAGTGAATCATTTTGCAACAGCTTTGACTGCAATGTCAGTTCCCAGTGTGCCAAAACAACAGTGTAGGGACCTGAGGTGATCCCTCTGTTGTTCTTGGTTGTGTTCACGTATATGGAAGGTTCTTCTGATAAGTTGCTGGCTTGCTCCAAGTTCAACTAGTCAATACTGAGCCCCAGCCAGCAGTTTTTTAGGGGCTCTCAGAAGTAACTACAACAGACTAGGTACTTCTTTCAGCCTAGAAAAGGGACCTGGATGGGTAAACATCGATGTCAGAACAGAAAATTACATGGCAATCCACCAATAATTGTTAAGGCATTGCACTCAAAACCCAAAATCAGAATCATCCCACCCAGCTCATTAAAAAGATACTGAAAAAACGTCTTTGCCAGACATCTAAACACCACTGAGCTCTGGTTGAAAGGTGAAAACAGTGTACAAAAAGACGCCCCCTTACATTAAAATTTGGTTGAAAAGTTAAAGAATTCTCTACCCCTTCAATACGTCTGCAAACTCCTAGACAACCAGAAGATTCAAACCCACAACCTTCTTGTTGTGAGGCGGCAGTGGGAACAAAAACTTTTGATTGTCTGGAAGTTCGTACAAAAAAGCTCACCATGCAACAGAAAAATTAGACAGTAACATAATTTATATGTTGATATATGTAAATAAAAAACTTTTTTTATATTTAAAAAGTTGCCACTCAGTTAATAAGAGTCTGTGTACCTGGAGTAGCTGAAACAGGCGTTTGTTTGGATCAAGACCTTTGAAGCTCAGCCTGCTTGGTGACTTCCCATGATGCCAGGAGCACTCCCTCTTTTCATTCTGTGTGTTTATGTGTCACTATGTCTCCTGAGGTTTGCATGTTGTCCTGTTTGTTGTTAGTGGTGTCTCCATGCTCATCTTTTCTCTCTTCTCTTCACCACCCAACCAGGTGAGCCAGGTGGCTGCCTCTCCCTGAGCCTGGTTCTACTGGAGGTCTTGTCCTGTTAAAAGGGAGTTCTTCCTCCCCACTATCACCAAGTGCTCACTTATAGGGGATGGTCTGATTTTTGGGGTTCTCTTTCCAATGTTGTGGGGTCTTTACCTTTACCTTACTATATAAGGCGCCTTGAGATGACTGTTGTTTTGAACTGGTGCTATATAAATAAAACTGAATGCATTAAGATTGAACTGAAATGAATTTACTCTGTTTTTAGATTTTTTTTTGCAACACCTTCAAAAGACTTTTCACCTTTCATTTTTCAACCAAATTTAAAGATAAAGGGACGTCTTTTTAAAGGCCATGATTGACTGACCAGACTTAACCCAGAATGCAATGTCCATGCTTGGTGGGTCAGTGCTGCTAATATAGGAAAAAACCTCAATTTGAGAATCCTCAAAGTGTATGCAGGATTCATCCTGTTGGCAGCCGTCTATACAAAATGTAAGGGCAGTGCATCAAGTAGCTGCTGAGATATTTCAGTCTTGACTAAAGTGGTGTACCAACAGACTGACAAACTGATAGCTAGTCTACCAAATTTAATTTAAATGTGTAAAATGTCCCAATCACCTGCATCAACCAGAGAAATCCAGTATATAAAGCTAGCATGTGGACCGTGGATGAGATTATTCTCTCTAAAACACTGATCTAAATGTCAAGAATTATATTTCATGCTCAGAAAAATTGCTGAAAATTTTAATCCCAAACAATGTAAATGTGTGTGTTAAAACTGAAAGGATCTAAATGTGATGCGAGTCAGGCATTTGTGGAAAACTGTCCTGTTGGCATGTGCTGCAAGGTCGAGAGAGACTGCAGAGATGTTCTGATGGTGCAAACTGAGCTCCACTGTAGGGTCAGGCGTCCATGCCTTTGTACTCTGGTTCCCTTTAAAAGCACACTGAGTCTTTAGTCTCGCACCCAGGCCCCATGAAAACACAGGATGTCCAGTGCATCCTCATAAACACACACACACACATATATATATATATATATATATACACACACTTGATCAGCATCATTCAGGACACTGGGTGGAGTTCAGGTTCATCATGTCATCCAAATATAAAGCAATTTAGCCTAACTGGTATAGCCTAAATAGTACAACACTGTGGAGATGTCACAACAGCATATCGTAGTCCTTTAATTGGAGTGAATGGAGCCTGGGAGCAGAGTGAACTCAGTGGTAAAAGAGTGCATGTTTACAGTAATTTTACATTTATTGAAAGAATGGTTTTAGACAGCTATATTACCATGTGTATATATTTGTTTATAATATTTTATCTGAAGTTAACTTGCATCACCGCATGCCTGTTGAAACAAATGGAGAGTGAACAAAAAGGAGAGTGTGGATCAGACTAATCAAACTTATTTCTCTGCATAAAAAAAAAGTATAGCACATATTTATTTGTTGTGGTTTTCATTTTTCTGGTAGCATGTTTAGGAAAAGGCAGGAGGGAGGCAGTCTAGTTACATTAAAAATCAAGAAAGAAGCAGAATTCCCACATGGAGTTTAAACACCCGTTTGTGATTTATTTTTTAGAGCAAAGGGCAGACGATGTGAACGCCCTCACAGAGAGTCTGAGTGATTTTTCAATGCGTGTCACAGCCCATATCTATTCCTGTCCTTTGAAGAAATCAATTGCCTTAAATAAATGGACCCACTCTTTGCTCACGGCTTTGCACAGGCCTCACAGGAGACAGAAAATCACCACGGCACACACAGAGAATGAAGATTTCTTTCAGCAGGAGATTGCTCTAAAATTGACAACTTGCTTTAGCCAACAACCAGCAACAGCTGATTCAGAATTTACAATCCAGCAAATTCATTTTGAGGATGCTTAACATCGTAGTCTGATGTAATTTCTCTCAGTTGACCTTTACTGGCAAACAGGGGAAGTGATATCTGTGTCCAATCTTATCTGCAGATTGAGTTTCCTGAAGCAAGTTATATTTAGAGATAGGGCTACGAATCCATAGGAAAAGATCTAAACTGCTGTTACTATCCCATCTAACGCAGTCAGCGCCAAATCAGTTTGTTCTCACTGCATTTTGACATCAAGTTACATATTTTTACAGTTTTAAAAAGTTCAGTAATTTCCTTAAATACCTGGGCACAGCAGGTTTTTTTTGTTTCCCTTTTTATGCCAAAGTAACGTGAAAAGTTGTATTTTAGTTTAGTTTGTCTCCTCTTGCAAATTTACAGGTAAAAATGTGTGAGTTTTTTCTATTTACTACTAGTTACTTTGCCAATTTCATCCAAAGAAAATCCAGGAACTCTTCTGCATATTTCAAAGCTCTGTATTTTAACTCTCTACTAGAGTACACACAGTGTTTAGAGCAGTCTGAAGTCTGAGCTTTTGGCTCACAGGGATTACTAGTACATACACTGACATCATTATTTGGAACTTTGGCCATGATTAATATGAATGTCCAATATTGTAACAGTGTATATATGAGAGAAACAAAGGGAAAGGCATAAAAGGTCCCCGTTAAACAGGAGTAAATGGAAATTTTACTATTTTTTTCCCGCCCAGATTAATATACATTTGGTGCTCTATTCATTGTATCCAACAGCTGTGTGGTGTAAAGCGATTGACTCAAAAACTGGTGCACCCATGGCATGTCATCCAGTGCAACATTTTGCTTCAGTGACTAAAACAGAACTTAATCTGTATATGGCTGTGGCCATGCATTCATCCACTGTGTAGTATGATGAACTGGCATAAAACTGTTGGCTTTGGTCTTCTCATGGAATTTGTTCACAATAAGAAAAACATATTACTGGTCTTTATCCTCTATTCTGTTTTCCAACTTTTTAGAATCTGGTGGAATTTCCCCTCAAAACAATAAAACTGACCTTCTGGGAAATCTGTCTGTTTATTTCCCTGGCCAAGAATGAGAAAGTGGATACCACTGTTATTTCGCTGTGTTCTCTCCTGCTCATTTCCAATCCATATTTTTATTCTCGAATCCTACTTGTGTAGCTATGCATGATTCCCAGTTCAACATAATCCTCACTTATCTTAAACTATATCTTTGTGCAGTCACTCTGTCTGAAATGAATTGTTTTGGATCCTCTCCCTTGATGCCAGCTTTCTTCTGATAGGTTGCCCCTCGTAAACAGAAGAGCACGTGGCTGTTGCTGCTGTGCTCACAGCCAGAGCTGCGTGCCTGAGATGACCATATTAAGGATATCCCCTCTTTCTGCTGTCATACAGATTCAAGAGTAGAAAAATGGTCTGAAACAGAGTGTTTAGAGCAGTCTGAAGCCTGAGCTGTTGGCTCACAGGGATTGGTTGTACATACACTGACCTCATTATTTGAAACTTTGGGCAAGTTTAACTACCAACAGTGGCTATGGGAGGGGTTACCGCAAACAATTCACCAATGATTCGCAAATGCCGCCCACAGATTCTGTCCGCCATGATTTACTTCCCATGAAAATTACCCCAACTCGTGTTAGAAATGCTACTAATAATTGGTTCTCAAGTCTGTGGAAGTGTGAGCTGGTTCTCAAAAAGCACCAAGATGGAACAGGCTCTGCACCAGCACCATGTTGGTGTAAAAGAGGTAATAGTATCCATTTTCTTAACAGTTTATCCAATGTAGGGTCGTAGGGGGCTGGAGCCTATCGCAGCTCATACAGGGCAAATAGTTTCAATTCATATTTACCCTTATTGTGGAGAATGGAGTATCAAGGCGTGGACCCAAATACATGAGGCTGGAGACAAAATGATTTAAGCAAAAAGTGAGCTTTGATGCCGAAATAAATCCAATCTAGACAACTAGAAATATGAAAAACACAGGGCTGCACAGATGCTATGACAAAGGGCAACAGGAAGACAAGGCTACACTGAAGACTAGTTACTCTGCAAGAAACAGGAGGGAGCAGCACACAGGTGAAAGTGATTAACACGAGTGAGAACAATCAGGGAACACGGGAAGAAAATTAGCCTTCAAAGTAAAGGAGGAAGCGACCCAAAGGCCAATACTAAACACAGAGACGAGAAGATCCACACTAGACATGAATAACAGACAAGACAGAAGCAGACAAAGCCAGGGGAACACTGGGGGAATTAAACACACGCAATAAGAAACTCAAAATAGAAAGTGAAGTTTAATAAAAAGCAAAATCAAAACTACCACTAGAATAATAAAGTGCACCCAGAACTCCACAGAAAATAAACAGAGACCAGAGCTCAAATAGATACAACATGATCTAATGCTCCAAATTACTAGAATGATCATGAAAAAACAGGAATCAAAATCCTAATTTAACCATAGTCAAAAACTATGGTGGTGCAAACTTTTTCGGGTTGGACTGGTTTCAAAATGTAAAATCTGAGTGAGCAAAGTTCAATATTTCGAGCTGTGGTGTTCATTTCAACCAGCCTGCTTTACCTTTTTCTTTCATTTTCTCTCAACTGTCAGTGAAGCAACAAGAGACTCGTCACATCGAGCCCTAGGTTATACACCTACGTCCAGTTACGGAACAGGTTTCCAGTTGTGTACAAAACACGTAGCATGTGGCTGGATTGGGTTTCTGACATGCTGAAGCTACGCCTGCTGGAAGAGTTGCTATATCTGCCTCTGTTATTTCAACTGATGAATCGGGAGACAAGCCCTTACTTCTATTCCGTCCAATTATGTTTATTGTAGACACACTGGAAAAATCTCTAACAACATGACATCATCTATCAGCATTAGTATGTACAAATGCATTGTACATAACAATTAGCATTAAAACTAAGAGCACTAAAACGGCAGTGAAACCAAACAGAAATCACGACTAAATAACAACTCCAAAACTCAATCCACATAAAACTCTGAGACCTTATATGGGTTCTGCTACACTGCAGATAAGCATATTTCCAAAGTTGCCAGAAATATTGAAGTGCTGATCAGAGGCTTAGAAATCTAAAAAATTAGGAAGAGTTAACAGAACAAATTTTTACCGGCACCTACAAATAAAACAAGGGTGTAGCTTGGGGAAGCACCTCGATGATCGTTCACTGTTTACAGTAAAGTTTTTGTGCTATGCTGGCATGTGGGGTTGTGTCTATTTGCATGTGACAAGCTATTACATTCACCATTACAACACTGCCAATTAGCTGGAAAGATGTCACGTGAAAAGACATGCATCAGGACGTGGGGTCCAAATTTACCTACCCTTTAATAAGATAACCTAGAAAGATACAAGTAACAAATACTGTCAGAAAATGATCAAATTATCAAAAACTAGGGGACTTTGGGCATTATTGATTTTACATCACAGAGAGGGCAAAATGATTATGTAATAACAATAGTTATCATACATCTGGCATACGCAGAATATTTGCGTTACGTGTCACTATAGTATATTAAATTTCCAGAGTCCTGTGTGTGTTATCACTACCACCGTAATGAACAGAATTACAATCAGATCTTTCCATCAGCTCCCCCTGTTTGGAGGGATCTCAAATCCCTTCCCCCACTCTTTGCTGGGTCCCCTCGACCTCCTGCGAGGCAGAACTGCCTCTATAGTTGTAACTAGTGTGATCCAACTCTTGTCCTGTGACAAATTAGTGATATTGACATCAGAGGCACAGATGAACACAGTACACAGTACATGAACTCATCAAATTACAGAAATCAGATTCAGACATATCATAATAGCAACATCATCGCACAGCTTCAGGGCATTAGTAGGAAAAGGCTGCTGTATTTAGCCAGGAGGGGAGTTCATCAAATTATGGGATTCCGAAACACTGGGTCTGTGATATGAGCCCTGTCTCCCCCCTCAGGGTCAGTATGACAGGGGACTCTCAACCCTCAGAGGGTCAAGGACAACATGTCCCCGTGTTATCCAGGCCCTGATTGAACTGAAAGAGGCTGAGGGATCAATATGTCCAGCCTCTGCAGTGAGCCCTGTGTCTGTCTCTACAGTATGCCACCCTCACTGTGTGCTAGCTGCTCAGATTTTATTGGAATTAACATTTTAGCAAATGAACACAAGTTCAAGATGTATTTTTTGTCACTTTTTCCTCTAACCACCTACTCTAACCACCACTTCCTTTAGCAGTATTGCCACGTTTGAATTTCTACTCAAAGGTGTAATACATTTCTGCATTAAAACAAGACACAGGCCCAGTGTTGTATGTTTTGTTGACTTGCATTATCCCATATGTTTCCTACAATGTTCCAAACAAGAAAAATCCATAGTTTGGTTAAACCAAAAAGTCAGTTTCTTTTTGGCTGCCTATTAGCGTTATATCGCCATTTGTCATGTGAGCCACCTAGCTGCGTACGCTAACGTTATGACTTAGTCTCACAGCATTACCGTAATAAAGTCGTTTCATAACCTGTTTTTAGTGTGATTATTTTGACCGTGGATAGCACTGCTAGTGCACCCCACAACTGGATTTGCCATGTAATGCTAGCTTCAGTAGCTGTATGAGAAGTCAACTCAGCTAAGCTAGCAATTACCATTAACTTTGTCAACGTTACTTGTGGCCTTTTCCTAAATTAAATGAAATTTAATTTTGCCAGTAAAAATTATATGTGAGTAAATGTGAATAAAACTTAAATACATTAACTCAGCCATGAATATGATTTCTGTCTGAGTCATACTGGATAGATTTTAGTTGGCAATGGTGGTAACAACCACTCCCATGTTCACACACTATTGCAACATGATTAAGCTACGCGTTTCTGTTGTCTTGATTGGAATTTCTGACATTAACGGGCTCTCATACTGTGTGTTAAGCTAATTTGAACTGACCATTGAACTCCATTCAGTATTTTTTGCATAAAATACAGGAAGGAAATACAGGAAGTCTGCTCAGTATTATCATTAATGCAAGGTGCAACTCCATCAAATATCAACAATCGTACACTCACCTGTTCAAAACTGTAAGAGTAAAAAACCAGCGAGTGAGTGACACTCATTTAACATGTTCCAATTAGTTTTTTCAAATGCATCCAAGTTTGATGCAAGAGAAATGGGGTACAGCAATTCTACATGTGTTAGTCATTATAGCTTGAACCCAGTACAGGGTGCTCCAGGATGAAGGTGGTAGCACTATCCAATCAGCTATCGCCTAAACAGAAGGGTTATCTTCAAAAAAACATCTCCAGGAGGCCAAATAATCTATTACATTTAGTAGCTAATCCTGTATAAACACTTAAATGACCATTTTATTTATGTACTTTATGCATTATAGTTTATTGCCATGAACAATACGGGTCAATGGGCAAAAGTATGACATAGACAAGAGTGGCAGGTAGGTTTTCCTAGGAGCTGATTTCTAGAGATCCAGGAGACAGCTGCAGGTTTTCAGGTAAGTGGAGTTCCAAGGACAAGTCGGGGTGATAAATGGGAGGGATCAAGAGCACAAGGAGAACCAAAGGTAAGCTCAATAGCAGTGAGCCCAAGCATGCTACTGCTTGTACTACTGTGTCAACCTGACAAAGGATAAATAGATGAACCACTCTTTATTTACTGCAGGTGAGTGGTTACTGAGGAGGAGCAGGTGTGTCAGCCAGAGATCCAGCTGAAACTGGTAAGAGCACACACCTCTCATGTGTCCTCACGACTTCAGAGAAATCTGCTTATTCACACACACACACACACACACACACATACACACTGATTCACAAAACACCAGGTAAGTGGAGAGTGACGGAAAGGGAGAGGAAAGAAATGGAGAGAAGGGGGAAAAATGGGAAGCAATAGTTTTAACCTAACTGACAGTATTTTTTCATTTTTGCTATATTAACCCTGTCTCCATTTGTATGTTACAAAGTGGCATGAGCAAACATGTTACATAATTGTGACAGGATCGTGTTTCTGTCATCACAATTAGAACATGTTGCTGATTAGCATACTTGGCAAGCTGGAAACACATTGCTACTGAACCTATCAGTAAAATATTAACTGAAAGCATTTTCTGCCAAAGAGTTGATCTTGCAGGACCAATTCAGACTACAGCATCAGCATTATTAAATTTTTATGATTATTTTTAGGCACTGTCAGCACTTGGTTAAGGGTAGGAAGACACTGAGTCATTTTACAAAGAAAATGTTCTAAAAACACACAATGTTTTCATTGCCTTTTACTGTACAGTATTGTGCAAAAGTCTTGAGCAACCCCTCATTTCTTTGTATTTTGCTAGAACAATGGGAAATAGGTGCAGCGATTTATTGAAACATGGCAACACAAATGGAAATACAGTATAATCAGAAACAGAGTTTGTACAATTCTAACAAGCTTGAAAGTCAACATTTGGTATGCCCACCTTTATTTTTCAACACAGCCTGAACTCTCTTAGGCAAGATTTCTTGAAATTTCTTTAAGTAGTCTTCAGGAATAGTTCTCCAGGCTTCTTGAAGGACATTCAAAGCTCTTCTTTGGATGTTGGCGGCCTTTTGTTCTGTTCTTTGTCAAGATGATCCCACACTGCTTCAATAATGGTGAGGTCCGGGCTCTGGGGAGGCCAGACCATAACTGATACCGTTCCGTTTTTCTATCCAGTCCATTTATTTCGTGGTGGATCAAAATCTGTCTGTACTTTTCTGTGTTCTTAATTCCATCAGTTTTGACAAGATCTCCAATATCACTGGCTGAAATGCAGCCCCAAACCATGACAGAGCCTCCACTGTGTCTACTCTGTACATATTGACAATGATTTGAACCAAAAATTTCAAATTTGGATTCATCGCTCAATAAGAACTGTTGCCACTTATTTTCAGTCCAGTTCTTGTGTAATTTGGCATACCTCAGCCTTTTCTCCCCGTTTCCCTTTCTTAAGAATTGACAGCCACCCTTCCACTGAGACCATTTCTGATGAGGCTTCAGTGAACAGCAGATGGATCAACCAAAGGACGAGATGCATCTCTCAGGTCCTCTGTCAGGTCTTTGCTGGATTTTTTTTCTATTTCTTTAGGACATGACTTTCAGATACTGTTCAACTGCTGTAGATAGGTTTTTATTTTTTTATTTTTAGGCCTGCCCCTTCTTTTGTCCTCCACTTGTCCAGTTTCCTCACATTTTTTAAGGACATACTGCATACCATCCCAAGATATGCCAATGTTTTGGCTAATAGCTCTTTGGGAACCACCATGTTGCTACTATTTTACGCCTGTCAAACTGTTATCTTTGGCATTTTTTATAGATTCAACTAAAGAAATGGGAACAAATTATGTGTTTTTTTCAACAGGCTGCTAGTAACAAAGTGCCAAACGTCCACTTTAAAATTGGTTCTTTGCCAGGTTGTCTGTGCTGTGTACACACAATACTGGTTCATTCCTTGAGTTAGGTGCCTTTTTGTGCTTGAATGATTCACAGGTCAATGTTAAGTGGCTTAACAAACAAACAAAAAGAAAAACAATTCTCTAAAAATGGTCATGTACAAGAACTGGACTGATTGAAAAAGCAGCCAATATCCAAAGAAACACTTTGAAAGACCTTGAGAAAGCCTAGGGAACTATTGCTCAAGACTACTTTTAAAAAATTACAGGAACGTCTGGCTCCTTGGAAATAAAATCTAAAGAAATGAAGGGTGGCTCAAGACTTTTCCACAGTACCTTATGTTATATATGTATATATTCATCAGTATTTGTAATAGAATACTTTGTAATTCAAGGTATAATTTTATGTTTTGATTTCCAGAAAAGATTCCAGAGAGTGGCTGCTTGCTAATACTGTGATTAATCTAGATTGTGTAGCACCTATGAGCTACATTTCTATTGCATCAAATTTAAAAGAGTTACAGTAGAGAATATGATCAGTGTCAGCACCTTTTTAAGGCTGGTACTTTACTCTAATGTACAGTTTTGATGATGTAAAAATAAAGATTTGCAGCCTTTTCCTGGAGATTTTCCAGATAGCCTAGCCTTGTAATTGGCCACAGAGACTGTATTTAATAAATTGTCTCCATGGAGATCAAGGTTGTTTCATTTTGGACCTGCAGTTGTAGAATTAAATTAGCTGGACAGGATTCAGGCAGAAATTTCAACAAAGGGTTTAAAGGCTTAACACTTTAATCTAATCAGATAAAATGGATGCCAAAATTACTCCAGCTAAACAGTTACACATTGGTTATTTTTTCCTGCCATTGGAAACAATAAATAAGAGTGTTTTAAGTTTAAAAGTGCAACCGAGTCTACATTAGGATGAAAACACAACTTTCCAGCAGAACACTGGGGTTCAAATCACACTTGTGTTATGTCCAGATGGTGTCTGTTAGTAAAGACTGATAAAGACAGAGAGCTGATTGTTTTTAATCTTCATGGATGATTTGAAGAGAAACATATCCAACACCACCTGTGAGTCACTGATGACATTAAACAGACCAGATTCAGACAGTGAGGAATACTGAATAAGGTTGACTGAGTGAACCAACAACAGGGACATGGCTTTCTTACTGGTTTCCAGTTTTTAAGAGGGTGGCCAAAAGCTACCGCACCAGATTTGATGGAACTGGGTGAAGAAGCGGAACATGGGCAAATGAAGAATCTATTAAAATTTAGTACATTTCACTTTTTTAGAAATTGCAAAATAGGGCAGAAGATACAATGGACAAAAGAGGAGCAAAACGTACACGGTAGCATTAAATGGAAACACTGACATGAAATTAAATGGATATACTTGATAACATAATTGTTTAGTTACATTCCACCATCATTTCTGTGTTGCTGCACTGTTACAGGTTGTGTGACTGTGTCAACAACTGTTAAAGAGATGGAATTAAAATTAACATTCATGGTCCCTTGGTGAAGAATCTTCTGGCATTAATTTACTTTCCCCGACATCTTTATAATTTGGGTTTTAGGTAAACTATCTTGAAAACTGTAGGATGGAGTGCCATGATATTTCATGCATACATTTATGGTTCTCAAACATCTCTGGTTATCATTTAATGTTTCATCTAATGCTAGAAGCAGCTTGTAGCTCAGAGTCAGAACAAAAGACAAACCTTTATTAAGGCGAGGCAAGGAATCCAACAACCAGACACAGGGGAGGCAGGAATAACTGAGACGAGAAATATAACAAATACAACCATGGAAAGAAGCTAAATGGCAAAACTAACTGAACTCCAAATGCCAGATTATACAAATAGCAAAACTCATCATGCAAAATGAACAAAACAAAAGCTCAAAAACAATACATGACAAGCAAACCAAGAATCGACAAATAATAATAAACAAAACTGGAAAGTCCACAACTCAACCCACTGGGTCAAAACCCAGGACCATGACAGCATTTGTATTCAGCCCCCTTTTCTCTAGTACCCCTAAATAAAATCCAGTGCAACCAATTGCCTTCAGAAGTCACCTAATTAAAAAAAAGAGTCCACATGTGTGTACTTTAATCTAAGTATAAATACAGTATAAATTCTGTGAAGGCCTCAGAGGTTTGTTAGAGAAAATTTCTGAACAAACAGCATCATGAAGACCAAGGAACACACCAAACAAGTCAGGGATGTAGTTGTGGAGAAGTTTAAAGCAGAGTTAGGTTATAAAAATATATCCCAAGCTTTGAACATCTCAGGGAGCACTGTTCAATCCATCATCTGAAAACGGAAAGAGTATGGCACAACTGCAAACCTACCAAGAGATCTACATCCAAGACGTCCACCTAAACTGACAGGCTGGGCAAGGAGAGCATTAATCAGAGAAGCAGTCAAGAGGCCCATGGTAACTCTGGAGGAGCTGCAGAGATTCCCAGCTCAGGTTTGAGAATCTGTCCACAAGACAACTATTAGTCATGCACTCCACAAATCTGGCTTTTATGGAAGAGTGGCAAGAAGAAAGCCATTGTTGAATGAAAGCCATAAGAAGTCCAGTTTGCCACAAGCCATGTAGGGGACACAGCAAACATGTGGAAGAAGGTGCTCTGGTCAGATGAGACCAAAATTGAACTTTTTGGCCTACATGCAAAACGCTATGTGTGGCGGAAAACCAACACTGCACATCAACCTGAACACACCATCCCCACTGTGAAACATGGTGGTGGCAGCATCATGCTGTGGGGATGCTTTTCTTCAGCAGGGACAGGGAAGCTGGTCAGAGTTGATGGGAAGATGGATGGAGCTAAATACAGGGCAATCCTGGAAGAAAACCTGTTAGAGGCTGCAAAAGACTTGAGACTGGGGC
>VUQI01022144.1:0-16728 GCA_015106735.1 Paratilapia polleni
ACAGATCAGGTGTAACATTATGACCACCTGTCTAATATTGTGTTGGTCCCCCTTTTGCTGACCATACGCAACAAACTGTGATGCACTGTGTATTCTGACACCTTTCTATCAGAACAACTTGAGCTACAGTAGCTTGTCTGTTGGATCGAACCACACAGGCCAGCCTTCCCTCCCCACGTGCATCAGTGAGCCTTGGCCGCCCATAACCCTGTCGCCGGTTCACCACTGTTCCTTCCTTGGACCACTTTTGATAGATACTGACCACTGCAGACCAGGAACACCCCACAAGAGCTGCAGTTTTGGAGATGCTCTGACCCAGTCGTCTAGCCATCACAATTTTGTCCTTGTCAAACTCGCTCAAATCCTTACGCGTGCCCATTTTTCCTGCTTCTAACACATCAACTTTGAGGACAAAATGTTCACTTGCTCCCTAATATATCCCACCCACTAACAGGTGCCATGATGAAGAGATAATCAGTGTTAGCACTTGACCTGTCAGTGGTCATGATGTTATGCCTGATCAGTGTAAGCAGGTAAGCAATTGTATACAGATCAGTGCAGAATAGATTCTATCTGTACTGGGAATTTTAAGCTAAAAAAAAAACCTCATGCAAAGCCTACTTTTAACAACTGCAACTCCTAAGCAGAGCAGGGAGACATGGGGCGAAATTATAATTCCCTTAATCCAGATCAGACAGTGAGGTTACACAAGACAGATTCTTATCTTTCAGCATGAGGGCAAAACACGGTTACTGTGAGTGAAAGTCAGAGCCTCATACATGCATAAAGTCTTGAACTGCTTGCATGCAAGTTAATGAGTCAAACATAACATTTTAAAGTGGTGGCGTAATTATTATGATAGTTGGATGGTAAATGGGGCCAGTCAGTGTGTGGAAAATCAAAGTCAGTGTGGATTAAATCAAGGCGGCTTACTGTGAGTATTGAAAGAGCTGCACAGACACTGCTGCTGGAATTGGTAGTAGATTTTTTTTTCATCATCTTAGTCTCAAAATTTCACCAGCTGCACTGTTTCCAGTCTGCTTTATCTGTGATGCTATCAAAGGTTACAAGGGTTTTTTTTGCTGCTGCTCCCTGCCTTCTATTCTTACGAGCACACACACACACACAAAAAAAATAATAGAAAACAATTCTCTCTATACATAGAGGAGTCTAGCTCCTTGATGCATTGAATTCCTTTAACTGCTGTTTGAGGAAACAGAATCTCTCTTCTGTCAAATTTAAATGATATGGATGGAAATAACTTGGGATTTTGTCCAAAATGCACT
The DNA here is from genome assembly GCA_015106735.1 of Paratilapia polleni. Taxonomy (NCBI): domain Eukaryota; kingdom Metazoa; phylum Chordata; class Actinopteri; order Cichliformes; family Cichlidae; genus Paratilapia; species Paratilapia polleni. The sequence continues at coordinate 1,287 of VUQI01022144.1, forward strand.
CAAAAGAAGCCCTGCCTTGTTTTAAATGTGTATTTTTAAGTTAAATGTGGAAAATAAAAGGCAAGGAAAATAGACCTAATTTTGTTGACTTTTTGGCCATCATTGTTTCCTGTAGAAAGTACATTTGGGGACCTGCGAGCAGAATTTGCTTACTTTGATATTGGCCCTTTCTAATATAGAGGGCTTTATGTGACATTTCCAATCAATAACTGGAGAGGCAGACTTTTTGTGCTTGTGGGAACTGATCTGCTGCTCTCACAACATTGGCAGCCACTGTACCAGGCCACAACCCCGAACCCCCACACGGATATTAGAGAAACAATCTGGGAAATAAAGAAATAAGGAACTAAAGGTAGTGAGCAGGTCAAGCCGTTCACCTTGTTGTCCCTGTGGATTTCTTGGCCAAGCGCCAAGCCAAAAACACTAAGGGGCAACACGGCAGAAATGAGTTTCACCCTGATCTCACACTCTTAAAACAGATGGTGCTTTTTCTGAAGAATTTATTTAGTTGGAAATGTTTGCTGACCATGCGTTGCAGTTTCACACGGGAGTTGCCCAGTAAAACTGGTCCAAAGCAGAGCAGCTAGGACAAGTCAAAATTTTAAAAAATAGTTCACATTCAGTTTGAGAGCTTTGAGGTTTTCACTGTTTCCAATCAATTTTTACTTTTGCTTTTACTCGCTACTGGGATAAGTTTAGGTACTGACACTTCTTTGTTAGATTTCAATAAAGATTGTAATTTCGGTTAAAATAAGCCACATCACAACATTAATCTTCTGTTGAAAGATGTGCTTACCTCAAACCACTGCATTTAAATGAGACACCAAGCATCCATTTGTGATGATTTGGAAGTTAGACCCTCACATCTCACTGTAGCCCTAACCTGGTGCATCATGGCACTAACAGAAAGGGCACCTTGTGGGATGATGGCAGTTTTGACAGAATGGCAGTATTTGACAACCCGGGACTGAAAAAGGTCTGGAATGGGATGCAGTTTGCATTTGTGCATGAAATGTCTGGAAAGAGGAAATGAACAGCAGTATTTTGTGTTAAAGCCCACCTCCATCCACCCCAACCTACTCCTAACATGGACTAGACACCCAATTATAACAGCACCTGACTTCCTACTTTAATACTATGGCCATGGATTGCTTGTTAAAATGACTAAAGGCTGGTGTTTTTCTTTTGAAGTTGCCTTGTTTGTTTCTTTTTCAGGCAGGGCCAGTTACACCTTCTTCTTCTTCTTCTTCTGTTTTGAAATTATTAACGAGTACTATATAGTATGTCATTGACTTTAAAATTTCCAACGTGAAAATTAGTGTTTCTAACATCTCTGCTTGACACCATTTGCCTGTGCTCAAACCTTTAGACCATCTAACTGTTCTCTGATCTGCCACCTGTATAGTTATGAGTTTACTACATTTAAGTACAAACACTTGGTTAAAGTTTTGATTAAAGTTGGGCATGTTTTTTTTATGTGTGTGTAATTTTTGGCTGTTGGATATCAAAAGAAGGAATAATGAAGCATTATAGTAGTCCAAATCCATTGCAACGGTTAAATTATTTTGTATAGCACATTTACAAATCACTATACACAATTGCTCTGCAACACAGGGAGGGTTTACTGTCATGAGGAACACGGTTAGGCAACAACTTCAAAATGAACTGTGTTTTAGTGGCACAAAATAAATGTTCCTTTGTATCTAATAAACAGGCCATATAACATAGGAAGCTGAGATTAGTGTGGTTAGGCAAAACTAAACTGCATTAAAACCAGACTAGAAAGAGATTACCACAGCATATGAGTAATTATTCTAGTTACTGTTCCTGGTAAATTTCCCTCTAAATTCCAAAATTACCCCCTATCTACAACAACTTTTCCATTACTATGTTTTACTAGGTGGGTTTGACTTTGTTCCCATTAAATAAAAGATCTTGATTGATATCATTGTGAACCATCCCAGTTTAAAAATTGAACATATGTCTGAAAATGCTTTGGGATGGACCTCTTAAAGAGTTTTGGGCCCTCGCGGATAAAAATAACAAATAATCATTGCATATAAATGGGCTTTATTAACACGCCCTCCAGCCTGTTTGCTGGGCTCTGCAGTGCAGTGCTGGCTGTGTGGTGGTATGCGGGCTGCCCTTTCTCTGACTTGTCTCTATTAAATGGATGGTGCTTTTGGCAGCAGAGCCTGTGTGGCTTGTTTGCCCTGGGTATAAATGATGTCTGGTCTCTCCAGCAGGTTACAGACACTACAGAATGCTCATTATGGGAGAAAATCCACCCCAGCACCACAAAGACATCTCGCTGTTTCTATGATCAATTAAGGAGGGTTCATCCTTAAACAGGAGCCTCATATGCTATAGATTTGTATACTAAATCTAAAGGGCTGATTTAACCTGGCTTGAAACCGACATGAACTTGACTGAAGACAGGAAAACTACAAACATGTGATAGTCAGGAAGGGAGGCACATTTTAACAGCTGAGTGGTTACAGAAACAGGACATTGGGCAACAGGTTTCCTACAATTACACTGTCAGACAAACAAAATCATCAGTTTGGATTTGTGCATTAAAAAAATGCTTTCTTTGTTGCTCAGACTCTGCACAGAGCCACTAGAAGAGCCCAGGAATGTAAGGGTACATCAGTGAAGTGACTCCTGTTGAGTCACACTCTCACTCTTGGTCTTGACATCAAGTCAGCTTTTTACTGCACTTGATGTTAGATATGCACTTCTACTTATGTAAAGTACTGATGTTATGAAATCTCCTGAAATCACTTGGCGACCACTTGGCAACCAGTCGCGAGGGAAAAGTATGTATTTCCTGACCGGCGAGTGGTTGCTGGCAGTCACTGTGAAATTGATTGCTAAAGCCCCATTCATGCAGGCCTAGTGACCAGTCACTGACCCCCTGCTACGCCGCTACGGAAAAGTGTGCTTGAGGTTGCTGACAGACGCTAGCGTGAAATTGGTCACAAAAAAGTATGCAGTGCTGCACCGAACAGCTCCTTGCGACCGCTTTGGTCGCTAGCAGATTGCCGCGGTTGCAAGTAGTTGGCATGGAAGATGCCAACTTGTCTGCAAACACTTGCTAACTACTTGCCAAGCGGCAGTAAAACTGTGAAAAATGCAACTCAAAACGGAAACAGAGAACATTCAAATTCAAAGTAAAAGTTGTGCCTTTTGAAATGTGTTGTTGCAGTGGTAAGGCACAACTTTTACTTTGAAGGCAAGCTTTCTCCATTTCTGGTTTGTTTTTGTGTTTGCAGACAAGTCGACATCTTCCATGCAAACTACAGGCAACTGCAGCAATCTGCTAGTGACCAATGGAATGACGGGGTTTTTTAGCGCCGCACCATCTTTCCAGTCAGGAAGTATAAATCTGGCACATTTACAAGTCATATTTTTATACTGCTATCCATTAGCATGCATTGTCCCTATTAAATAAATGCATTTAAAACATGATGATGTCATTCATATCTAATGGCAAAGCCATCTGGAGAAAAAGACACAGCAGGTTCAGTCTCTTTCACAGAAAAACAGAGAAACACAAGGTGAAAGGGAATATCAAGCAAGATATCATAATTTTCTTTCAGTCAAAATGCTTAAATAACTATCTTAATGACAACTACAAAACTAGGGTTTTGTTCAGACCAAAAGACAAATCCACATGAAATCATTAAATGACACACACTGTTTTCTTTCTTTATTTTTATGTTGTACCTGTGAACAGAGTGACTGTGAGCATAATGGACATCCAGTGTGGTCAGGTCAGTCAAGATGCTCACATTACACCCTCAATCGTGTCACCACCTTAAGTGGTCTTTTTTACAACCCTGCAACAATTTGTCAACATTTTGACAAAACTGAGCCTACCTGCTGGGGAAAATTAGCCTTGGACCTGAACTCATAATTTTGTTAATTTACCAAAACATTAAAGGGGATTTCCACCCCATGGTGTAATGTGATGGCAAATAGCTAGTGTCTGCCCATGAGGAAAACATGGATCAAATCAGGCACTGCTGAAAATTAGTACATGAAACAAAGAATCATCCCACACAAAAAGCCAATACTGGAAGCTGAGCTTCATAGTGGTTTTGCAGTATTAACAATACATGCTTTGAGGTCAACTTAGCCTGATTCACATCCCTCAAAGCACTGGACCTGAGAATAAACTGGAAAATGCCTCTGTTTGTGGTGTGGTTCCATACAGTGATCAGGTAAGAGAAGTTCATACCTGATATTTACAGGATTTAAAAATGATGACTTAGAAAAACATTGTCCCAGAAATAATATTTCAAGGTTTAAAGGTACTTTTTATTATGAGCCTGCAGAATTTAAATGGAGCTTTCACCACCAGGGGGCAGCATTTTATTTATTTTTTTATTTTTTATTTTTTATTTTTTTTGTAGTGGGTTTCTTGAGATGAATCTGGATGTGTACTGCTGAGCTTTTAAATTTTGGTATTTCTTTGTCTTTTCTCAGGCTTGTAAATTATGTGTTCTTAATGACTAGCTGGGTTAAAAAAAAGTTACATTGACACACGGCACAGTCCAGTGGTACAAATTAGTGGTACAAATTATTATGCAAAAGTACAGTTTGGCCTTATTTTACTTTCAGTTATTTAACTTAATGTTTTGGACATAAAGTCATAGCAGTAGTTTATGTTAATAAACATGAGTACTTTTTTTTTTTTAAAACAAAAAGTACATTTAATTCTAAGTTGAAGAGTTCTTCTGGCAATCTTCTAATTTTAAATGGGTTTTTCAAAGACGCCCGTCCTTTGTCCTCATACAAGATGCTCACTAAAATGAAAAAGGGCTAATTCTGGTAATTTACTGTTTCTGGCCATAAAACTAAAGCCTCCTTGGCTGGCTTAGAGAGCTAAAAGGGGAATGGGGGAGGAGGGATAGGGCAGACAGGAAATCAGATGTTGGTACATTTAACAGATGCAACATAGCTGATGTAATGCTAAAAAATTGGCTGTGGTGGATAATATAAATGCTGCGACGTTGGCTGGCAAGGTTAATATGATGGGTAAAATATTGGCGAGGTGGACTTTTATGAATGGCACTGAAATATTAACAGTGAAATACTGCCACAGCTTCAGCTGAAGTGACCGCGAATGTTACAGGAAACACAATCCAGGATGTCCATCCATCCATCCATTTTCTTATCCTATTCAGGGTCGCGGGTGTGGGCTGGAGCCTATCCCAGCTACCACAGGGCGCGATGATGTGTCTTTGTTTTTCAAAAAACTAAATTTTTCCATCACTAAGGTTATTTCTGGGCATTTCATCTTCCTTTTATTCATCCAGGCTGATGGGTGGATGGACAGTTAACAGAGGAAACTGAACAAGACAGAGGTGCAGACAGGGGCAGGCACTCAGAAAAACATGCAACGACTTTTTTTTTCTTTGTTTTTACAATCCTGTTTCATTTTTAATAGTAAAGGCTGACATATGCTTGAGCTTTGTCTGCCTTTTTTTTCCCATAACACTAGTAACACAACAGCAGCAGAGGCAAAAACAAAATGTGAATTCATGCATAAATAGGAAGTAGTGTGGTCTTAATAAACAAGTTAGATCACCCTGGTCAAAAACTTTCTTGATGTTTTTCTGCCTCTCTCTTTTCCTCTTGCCCCCTTTGCCTCCCCTTGCCCTCCTCTCTTGCTCTGTCAACACAGACAAAGTGAGCCAACCACCCTCATCTCCTCACATCCCGCGGGCCCATTTAGAGGCTAAGAGCCCCAAACACTAGTCTGAATCTTAATTAGATGTCGATCTGCTTGAAGGCTTTTCAACAACATAAAACAAAAAATCAAAATATGCTGAATCAGCTGACTGTTAACCTGGGACTGCTCCCCGTTTCACCTACACTTGTACAACACAGTCATTTTAACAAATTAGCCATTTGGTGATCTTATGCTTGAGAAGGGAGATGTCAGCTGTCAGCTTTATTTTGTTGATGTGCATAATAAAGTTCTAGCAAGTGAGACAGTTTTCTCTGGATAAGTTGCACTTTTATGTAGTCACAAATATTTCAAATGACTACTGAATATCTATGTGCATGTGAAGATGGCACTTAAGGGGATTTTACACCAATGTAAAATCTGCAAGCCATGGTGGTGGTGGTATCGTGGTTTGGCTCTGTTTTGCTGGCAGGCTTGTCTTCATTGCAGGAACAATGAATTCTGAATTCCACCCATTTTCCTAACTGCTTGCACAGTCAGGATTGCATTGAGGCTGAGGCTGAGGCTCAGATGTCATTGGGTGAGATGCAGGCAAGCCATGGATAGGTGAGAACTCAGAATTACTAGAATCACCCATTAACATAACATGCATGTCTTTCAGTATTCAATCTCCACGCAGGCGTGACGCAAAGATGCTAACCACAGTGTTTGGAATTATTATATCAGCTGAATCTCAAGAGGAAGTCAGGCATACAGCAAGATGAAATGAGTTGCTGAGTTCTCTCTCTCTCTCTCTCTCACGCTCTCTCGCTATATATATATATATATATATATATATATATATATATATATATATACTTAGCACAAAAAGTAAGGAAATGTGTGTTGGTCTTGGCAATAAATCTCATACTGTTGGAAAGCCTGTTTATTTCCCTTTAAATGGTGCCACATTTGTAAGGAAAATGCATTTGTGGGTTGAGCAGCAGAGTTGAGTATGTGGGTTTCACCCATGAAGAACTTGCCAAATCTTCTCTGCCAATGCCAAACAGCTTACCTCCAGAATTTGGGAGCGGAGAGGATGGAATGGCCTGCCTGCAGTCCTGACCTCAACCCCATTGAACACTTGTGGGATCAGCTTGGATGTGCTGTTTGTGCCACACCAACACAACCACGTTGGCTGACTTGCGACAAATGCTGGTTGTAGAATAGGATGCTATCCCACGGCAGTGTGTGACCAAGCTGGTGACCAGCATGAGGAGGAGGTGCCACGCTGTTGTGGCTGTGTATGGTTCTTCCACATGCTACTGAGCCCCTGTTTGTTAAATGAATAAATTGTTGAACTGCCAATATGTCTTGTTTCTTCAGACTTCATCCAAAAAAGGACACCAAACAAGAGTCAATAGAAGAATAAGCTGTTTGGCAATGGCAGAGAAGATTTCATGTGGGCACGAAGAACTTGAGTATATGGGCACAACCCACATACTCAACTCTGCTGCTCAACCCACAAATGCATTTTCCTTGCAAACGTGGCACCATTTAAAGGGAAACAAACAGGCTTTCCAGCAGTATGAGATTTATTGCCAAGAAGCATTGTTACAACAAAGAAATAATCGACCAAGCACAAATTTCCTTACTTTTTGTGCTAAGTATCTATCTATCTATCTATCTATCTATCTGTCTATATATATACTGTATATGTGAGTGTGTGTGCGTGTGTATACACATATATATGTGATTTAAGCCTTTAACCTGACATGTTATACAAAGTACTGTAGCTTTTAACTAATGCCCAATGAAGCTATCTAATGTGATAAAGCAAAACAAATTACAGCTATAGTCATTCTACTAGATAAGTAACCTCACCACCACCAGCAGCATGTTTACGGTTGTGAGTGTGCAAATCTTTGGCAGCAGGGAGGTGTGAGGCCCCTTGGCCCCAGTGGTAGCAAGCTGTTCAAGTGCTTAGTGTGATGTTTTAAAAGGGCTGACAATGCATGCAAATCATCTTGAGTGTCCGGGATTTTAATGTGCCTGAATCACCAGAGAGCAGTATCCTGCCAAGCTGAACTTTAACCAGTGCTATACCTGTAATCACAGGGTTTGCTCCCTAGCTGTCTCATTGGAAGGAAATTAAATGCCTTGTGGGGCCTCAGCAGTTAGATTGAATGTTTGTGTTGTTACCACTGAAGACACACTGTCAATCATGACAGATTGCCTAAGGTGGAAGGGCAGATTAGGAGACAGTTTACATGTTTAAATCAGCTTCTTGTCAGAAACAAGACATCTGTGAACTAGTCTGGAGCTTTTTAATGTGGTTTTTAAGCCGTTTATTTAAAACTGTTTTATGTGTTCATTAGCAAACTTTCCAGAGGAATGATGGTTGTAATTATAAGCACTATCTGATTGTTGCTGAAATACCAAAAGAATTTCTTTGTGCATGTAATGGGCACTTCTGTGAGGAAAACTAGAACATGTCACATTCAGAGTATTATTATAATAGCCCAGTCTTATTCTAACCAAAAAGACAAAAGTGGCATATATGAGACTATTTAAAGTATGACGTTAGCATGCTAAGCAGACATTTTCTCCTGCTCTTTTCTATCAACTTCTAGTCAATATCACCTTGGGGATGCAGGGGTGCTTGATATATGACCAGCCTGCATCATTTGTGACTGCCTTATCACTCAATCACAGCAAGATGGAGATGCAGTGGCAGACAATTTTAATGACTCCAACCTCAACACAAGTTGGAAGCCTGGCAAGTAATCTCAGCACTACTGAAGTTCACATAATATACAATATGCTATGCATATTTTCCTGTTTTTTGATGTGTGATTTTAAATATCAAATTCAAAGTCTAGCGTATCTTAACATTGTTGAAATGCAGTTTTCTTGTGTAGGTTCTACCATTTGTATTGAAAGAAAATATGAAAATCTGTGCATGGTCACCGATCATTTGCAGGCTAGTAGCAACTCTGTGTGTAAAAGTGATTGAGGTTGGGGTTTAAGTGGTCCAAAGTCTTCACATGTCAAGCTTAATTCCAAAGTGTGTGCCAATCAGGTGCACCAAGTCTTATCCCTAATGCAGTTTTGACCCTCCAAATAGATATATCTCTGTGTGTGTGTCTAAGCAATTTTGCAGCCTGCTCAGTATTTTTTGTCCATAATTGCCTCCTGTCAAAATGTCTGAGTGAGCTGATTGCAGGAAATAGGACAGGACATGTGTGCCCCTCATTAACTCATCAGTTGGTGCAGCAGATGTGGCAGTTTGAAAGATAGAGTAACGTGCAGATATCAGTTCTGTAGCCTATGCAATTATTTATTATTTTTTAAGCCAGGAGTTAAACCATACACTTTCCTTACATCGTATGTTTATGCAGCTAAGGTAAGTATTAAATTTACATTGAAAGATGAGGAGATGACATGTTGGACTTGATGCTAATGAAAATTATCTCTGGGTTCTGGGTCAAACAGGACTCTAATTCTCCCTTTGAATTAGAGAAGGGTACACCCTCAACTGGGGGGATTGTACCTACTGCAAAACATACTAATTTGCTGCAATTTCCTTTGTGGACATGGAAAACAAACAGAGCAACTACAGGATACTCACAGACATGGGAAAAATCCCAGCACCCATCAAATACCTGCCGATGACTCTCCTGCTCTGAGGCTGGAGTTCTATCCACTGAACCACTGTAATGTCCATATTCAAATACAAATCTCTGCACATGATGGTGCTCCATAAATGAATTCAAGCAGATATGAGATTCTGTTGGAACACATTAAAGCTACAAGGAGTATACAGAGGAGAACCCAGAGGGTACATATCACTGAGATGTGGGATATACATAATGCACAAGGAAGAGATGCAATCTCTCAAGTATATGGTAATATAACAGTGGGACTGGAGGTGGGGGAGGCAGCAATACACTACAGCAGGAGCAAGCAGCAAAGCCAAGCCAGTATATGTAGAGGAAGCATAAATGATCAGAGGAGTGAGAGTGTAAGTTTGTTAGATTATTAAGGTCATTTTACTGACTTGTTTGAATGTGACTGGTGATTGTAAGAGTCAGTTAGTACTTATCAAATAGTGTTGTGCATGATTTCTGTGCACCACCTGAACTCACACAGTTTCAGACATGTCAAAGGGTTTAGAATCATCATAGCACCAAAAGACATGCAGTTGCACTGATATTAGAGGCTTTGTGTTTGTATTTGTTTTCTTCAGTTTTGACTGAAAGACCTGGGCACAGTATTTTTATTATTATTATTTATTTATTTTTTTTGCAGATGGTGTTATTATCTAAGTATTTGTAGAGGTTTCCCTTTAAAAACGCAAATTTTGGGGAGGACAGTATTTAAATGATTCATACAAACAATATTCAGTAAGTTTTGCAGTAGGCAATGTACTGCAAATAATGCCATTGTTTAATGGCGCATGTTTTATTTTGCACCTGATGTGGCTGTGATCATTGCCTGCTAGGAGCAATTTTTTATCAGAATGAGCATAAGTGTGTAACTGGCGCGGGTGGATTGCTTAAAGCTGTGAGAACAGTTCCAAAGCTATGGCCCTGTACTGTCATCACTGAGTCCTCACCCTGAACATCAAATGTTCGGAATTTGATGTGGAGTGTTGGGAAGAATAGCTGCCCAATACAAAATGCACGCAAGCCATGGATGTGTTACTTTTTACAGTGAGCTGAGCGGTTTGCAGGGTTTTTTTTTTTGTCACATTTCTATGCAGAGTTAGGTCCATAATGAAAACTATCACTGGCACACTTGGTTGTAATAAATCTTCTGGATAAATCCTGCACTCCACCATAGCTGTCAGATTTATACACGGAACAGCTTACCCAAGACTCCTGTCCCCATCAGTTTCTGTTCCTATTCAAGACTTTTCCTTTATTTCAGAACATCTTGATTTCTACATAGCTGCCTTTACTTAATCTGAACTGACATGCTGGCTTTGTTTGTGTCCATAAATTTGTACACTGTTAGTAGATCAATCACAAAATGCTTTTGCAATTGCAGTATTACGCTAATTTACCCTGCTTAATAAATCTGGCCCTATGTATTTTTTTAAAACAAACAAACAAACAAATAATAATAACAACAACAATAATAATAATAATAATAATAATAATAATAATATACCCATTTCTTCTGCAACTCGTAGAGCCTTTGGGTTTTGGGGTTGCATTCTTTAGTTTTGACAAGCGCAAGAAGGAGGTGTCTATGCTCTAGGGTTTGAATGTTCAAAACGCTCCAACTTCTTACTAAAGGTAAAGGTAATCAATATGAAAATTATTTTTTGACAGACATATTTTATACAAATAGCACAGAACACGTACCTTCTTCACCATCTAATACAAGTCACTATCAGGTGTTGATCAATTGACAGCTAAACCCCTCTTTTCACCCAGGACATAACACTTCAAGTCTAATGAGACAGCTACAAAGTCAATCATTGATCTCTGGCCCAAAGTGCTCCACTACTGCCAAATGAGCCCATTTGAGATCTAGGCAGAGTGGTACAGCTGAGTTTGTATTTATGCAGATCAGTGGCACAGTGTGATCTTTAGTGCACATTTTGGCATGACATTTTGTCTGCATTTCAGCCTTCTTAGACCACCTCTAATCACAAGTGAACAGCAAAGCAAGCAAAGAACAATTTTTGTGACAGGAGTGTGAGGGAGAATAAACAGTTCTGCCAACCACAACTTAATCCTTCTTTTTGCACTCCAAATTCGAGCCAACTTGTTTTTGGATTACAGTAACTCTTTTAGCGTTTGAGTTACCATGGCCCCAAAATACAACCAGGACAATGCTACTTGATTACAGAAAGATCACTTTGTAGGCTCATTTAGCACATACTAAATTATACCCCATGTCAAACTAAGAGACAATTAGCAACAAGGTGATGACTTCAATATGAATCTTTCTTATTTATAATGACATTATTGCCACATTACACCCTCAATAATAGAGCAATGTCAGTACCTGAGGGACACTGGCCTGTGGTATTCGTGGTAAATTACTCATGATGTGTAAACAAAACAGTAAATTACATAGATATAAATCCTGTCCTACAACAATATTTAAAGGGGTAATGGGAGACAAGGCTGCTTATGTCCATGCTACTATGAGACTGCTCACTTTTCTTCTTAAACATCAATTTCATATATAGTGCTCAACAAATTTATTAGACCACCACACAATGTAAGGTTTATGCCACAGCTGCCCTAAATTAACAGTACTGGTAATCATTTTTTATGTTTCTGTAATGTTAATCCACCAGTATGTGCAAGCTCTTTAATCAAAATGATATTTTTAATGCTAAAAAAGAATTATTGTTGTTATCCATGAATTTTCTAATTTACTGTTTTGCAAAAAAGTAGAAAAAATAGTAAAGCACATTATTATTTTTTGATTAAGTTATTCACTTGCAGTCCTGGAGAGAAAAATTAGTTTCACTTTAATTTGTTTTATATATGTTAATAATAGTATTTTTTATTAGAGTTGGGTATTTAATTGAATTTCATTTACAAATACAATCTTGGTTTCCAGTGATTATGAAAACAAGACATTTGAGACAAAACAATTATTGTGCTGCACTGTTTCACAGTGATGTTTTCATTATAAAATCTTGGTTGAGTTGGTAACACCTGTAGCCACTGGTTGTAGCAGTAAATGCAGTTTATACTATGGGTCACAGAACTGTGGAGACAGTAAAACAAACCATTTTTGACTGAAGAAGTCAGCCAAAAATTGGTCTTTTTGCATCATTCTGTAAGTGACCACTACAGTCTCTGATTTCATGCTGCACAGCATGAGTCTGTGAACACCAGGGCACAGTAAAAGTGAAAGTTGGTTACCTCGCTGAGACGTTGGACATTTGCAGCCTGTCACCTGCAGCTTCTCATCTAGCAGCTCACTTTGGCTCACTTTGTGTTCCATTGCTCCAGTATCGCAAAAAACGCCACAAATGACTATTGTCCTCTTTTGCAGGTGCATTTTTGATAAATAATTGTTTTAAGTGCTAAGCTCACTGACAAAAACAATGCATATACTTCATAATAACAGTCAGCTCATGTTTCAACTGTGAGATGCTTTCAATTTGAAACTGCAGCAGCAGGAAATGTTACGTTTGCCTTAAGCAGTGATTTAATATAGCATTTTTTCCAGCAATGTCACAACCTCCCACCCCCCAGACAATTTCTGAAAACATATAAATGTTCTAATACTTTCCTCAGTGGGGCATAGACCCAATCACCATTGTTATTGCCTCATTCGACTGTACACAGTGGCTTAACAGATGGTAATTTCAATGAAAGTTTTATATATTAAGCTTGAGTTTTGACATAATCTGGCATGGGTGGTTAGGTCATCTGTTTCGGATGTATTCTGGATATCTAAAAGGTGATGTCTATAGAACATAGAACATGTCCATATGAAATATGGAGAGATTATTTCTTTATATATATATATATATATATATATAAAATTCTGATGTATAAAGAACAGGTATATTGCAGATGTAAAAATGCTCTTTAACAAATATATAATCATTGACTTTACATAAAGTTCCAGCTATATAGTGCTTCAATTAACAGGTTTAAGTCACACAATTAAAATACAGTGAAGTGCTAATAATGGAGCAGAGAATCAATATGCTACAGTATTATATTTCACAAATCCTTTCTCACCTCTCCTGAGCAGATGGCTTGTAAAAGACAAAAAAATAAGCCAACAAGTAATCATATGTGCAGTAAATGGTGCTAGTTATGTTCCTGTGGAGAGACTACAGATGGCATGGTGATAGTCTTGCTTCATAGTACATTTGCAGTTTTTGACACACCCTTCAAGCTACCCCAGTGGGAACTTATCGCATAGACCATGTCACTACCCATTACAAAGGCAACTATCCAAACAAAAGACTAGTAAATCAGCCAGGAAGGGACTTTTATAGGTATCTTTTTTCACATTTGGTCTTGGCGTGACCTAACCAGCAAGTTGAGTTAATTATTCTTGGTTAAAGACTAAATAACCACTGATTATATCTTTGTTTTTGCTGACAGGCAAATATCAGATCATGAAAACACTTGGAATTATTAATTATTTCATTAATAGAAATGTAAAACTCTGAACCATGTTTAAAAGCAGTTTTGTCTTTCTCCTATTTTTTTCTGTTTACTTCCTTAACACCAAAATTTTTATAAGCTGTTGTCACCACAGGAGGCTCACATTTTCTGAGAACAATAGTAAAAAAAAAAAAAAGTTCCTTTGTAGAAGAAAACATGACAAATTGTAGATGAAAATATAATATGTGGCTGAAAATCTGTTTACAGCAGTTGTTTTAAACCTATTGTTGTGTTGTGTAGTTTGGGCTGGTCAGCAGTCAGTTAACTGGAAGTAGGAAAGAGGCAGGAATGGATAGCTACTCATACTAGCTCTCTAAAAGTGGTAAGTTTTCCTGATTTTGCTTTTTCAGGACAAGCACAAGGTTTTGTGATGCAGTTGTGCTATTTTCTATTCAGATTTCAGTTTTCTATACATATTGCCATTAATCAACATAAATTGTGATTAAACTTAGACACAAATTACTTAACAACCACTTCCCTGAGTGAGACATTAATTTTGCAATCATATATTAAATCAACATCCATAATATTCATTTACATTCATACTAAATGGGGCGTAGCACTAGTACTGAAGTTGCACTTGCATTAGCTGATTAGCATCAGTTGTTTCATTCATGCTTTACAATCACCGACTCATTTTTCAGCCTCTTGCCTACATCTAACATTCTTATTTATGTATTTTTACATTGTGGCCATCCTAATCTGATTCCTGATGCATCCCCCCCCCCCCACTACCCCATTACACACGCCCTTATACATTGCACAATATTGTGGTATTTCTCAGCACCCTTTCACAAATATTTCACTGATATTGCTTAGTTAGGACATTTGTTATGGACTGTCCTCCCACAACTACTAGTGAGTGTAAGACCATGGTTCATTTTTTTCTAGCTAATTTCTAGTTTTTTTTTTAGTTAATTTTTGCCTTTACTACCGGGGTTAAAGTGGGATTTTCCAGGTGGACCCTAAGATGTAGGTGTAGCGGTGCAGCGTAGGGAAGAGAATCACCTAGAAAAAAGGGTAGCACTTTATAATAACTACACACTATTAAGCATTAGTAAATGCTTAATTTATCATTTATAAAGGATTACTGATCGTTAGTATTTAAGTTATAAACACAGATATAAATGGTTTATTCATCATTATATTTTGTGTGACCTCATCTAAAGTGAGGACTGTTTTTGCTTTATTAAGCATTTATAAATGAAACTGAAAGGTCAGCAGGACCTCAAGACTCCAAGAAGTCTCAGCGGTCTTCACAACAGAAAAATGACACAGACAAAGCACAAAGAGATACAGAACATACAAATATTTATTACAAGATTAAACACAACCCACCTGAGGTTCACAGAATACTGAAATGTATGTAGGACCAGAGTCTGAGTTTGCAGGAGGGGTTTAAGAGAGACAGAGATACACCGAGCAGCTGGAGCCACGGGGTACTTTAACTTAAAGATACTGACGCTTCTTCATTTAAAATACAACGTGAATGAGGTTATCACAAAACAATAGTGAATATTTCACAGAGCTTCACAAACAAGTGTAAACACCATAAACAAAGTGTCCATCGTGTTAAAGTGTTAATGCAGGAAAATGTCTCTGG
>VUQI01022150.1:11381-25393 GCA_015106735.1 Paratilapia polleni
AAGTTCAGGTTTATATAAGAATCTTCACAGCACAGGGTTAAAGACAGAATTAGCCTATACATTACCTAATGTAACTTCTTAATGCATGATTTAAGTCAGCTCAGAACTGCAGCTATAACAACAAACCCAGGTTTTGCACTTTGAAAGTGCTAAAAGTTGCCATTTTATTTGTGTCTTATTTTGTGTCTGTGTGTGTATGTGTGTGCATTTGAATGTGTATGCTTGTGTGCATGTATGTGTGTGAGTTTGCCCGTTCTCATGTATGTGAATTCGTGCACATTTGCGTGCGTGTGTGTGTGTGTGTGTGTGTGTGTGTGTGTGTGTGTGTGTGTGTCTGTGTTATTTGTGTATTAACTGACAGGCCTGAAGACCATTGTGGGTGCTCTGATCCAGTCTGTGAAGAAGCTGTCGGATGTGATGATCCTGACTGTCTTCTGTCTCAGCGTCTTCGCTCTGATTGGACTGCAGCTGTTCATGGGGAACCTGCGGAATAAGTGTGTGATCTGGCCAATCAACATGACGGATCTGTACCCTCCAAATGGCAGCAGGGGTTTTGACTGGGGTGAATACATCATGAATACCTGTGAGTGATTACTTTGGCACTTGATTAAACTTTGGCACATGACTAGATTAATGGGATATTACACAAAGTATGTGCTGCATTAAAAATTCTTTGCTTTAGTCATGATGTCTAAGGGATGAAATATTAACAGAAACATTGACTCACTCAGGTAACGCACACATTTTTTCCCAGTGGCTAATGCAAGTGACTGCTCTCTCTCTCTCTTTCTCTCTCTTTTTTTTAATAGCTAATTTCTACTTCCTCCCTGGTCAGCTTGATGCTCTGCTATGTGGAAATAGTTCTGACTCAGGGTAAGTCAGTACTTCACCCACTACAATCCCGGCTATATATTTATGCTGTTTTCTGCAGCTCTCCCCCATATTTCTGTTGTTCCTCCACACATCTTGACACATTATTAGAGATTTAACAGTGGGTCAGTTTGTTTGGGGTATTTCAGCATCCGATACTGTTGCCTCAATGACACAGCCAATTTTAATCGGGTGTGTCCAAGTAGTGTGTAGGGTCAATGGGTACTTTGATGCTTTGTTAGTTGTAGTTACGTTCCTGATAGCTTTCTTCCAGTGCAATTGCACAGAGCAGCAACGTCTCTGTGACCTTCCTGCAACTCTGACCAATCTCTTTTGTCTGTTCAGTGCACCATACAACCTTTGAGATGCTTCTTTGGGACATCATTGCATGTGTTTTTCAATAGGTGCTCCACTGGTCAACAATTCTGAAGTATATTTTGACTCGCTTTCTTGCTCTCTCTTGCGGTACCATTCTACACTGTGGAGGGTGCTGAGCCTCTTCCTTCATACTACTAACAGCATACAAGAAAGCAAACTAGACCAACAAAAAGCACACAAAAGAATTTTGAAGGTTATTTTTAATCCTGCTGCATCTTAGACAGGGATGTTAGCACAATGCAACTGATGCATATTACCCCACGTGTGGCACATTTCATTCACTTTTTAAATTGCGGTTTTTGTATTGCTGTGTGTTCCTATTTCAGACGGTGTCCAGAGGGCTATATATGTATGAAAGCTGGAAGGAACCCCAACTATGGTTACACCAGCTTTGACAGCTTTGGATGGGCTTTCCTCACCCTCTTTCGTCTCATGACCCAAGACTTCTGGGAAAATCTCTACATGCTGGTAAAGACTTTAACAGACTTATATTATTAAAGCCTCTCAGTCCTCAATAACTACACCACCCACAAGCAGCATTGAGGATTTTTTTTCCTCACTTCATCATAAAAAATATATTCATCATCAGATTAGCAGGCTACCTGAATGAATCAGCACTTTTTGAGGCTTTTAGGGACACAAATCCATGTACAAATTCAGTAAACTACGCTATCACGACTGTACAGTGGCATTTTTTTTCCTGCTTCTG
The DNA here is from genome assembly GCA_015106735.1 of Paratilapia polleni. NCBI lineage: Eukaryota > Metazoa > Chordata > Actinopteri > Cichliformes > Cichlidae > Paratilapia > Paratilapia polleni. Next base: position 13,339 of record VUQI01022150.1, read on the forward strand.
TAGACCTTCACCATCACAGCCATAATAGATTCACCTCATTTGGCAAAATAGGCCAGTCCCTGTTGTTGTGTGTGTAGGTGTGTGTGCAGACTATAAGGCATCATTTCAGTTTGGAGGTTTTCCTGGAAAAGGTCTTCAGATGACTATAGATGCACCAGCAATGCTGGCACAGCACACATATACAGCACATACTGTACCTCTGAAAGAAAAAAGCACTGCAGAAAAAAATCCATAAACATTAAATAACTGTGCACCAAGGTGCATTTCATTTATATTTTATCAGGTATATCATTATCTTCTCGCCCTATGACAGCTGGGATAGGCTCCAGCCCCCACCCGCGACCCTGAATAGGATAAGCGGAAGAAAATGGATGGATGGATGGATGGATGTCATTATCTTACATGTTAAATTGCTGATTCATTCTTATTTATGCAATGTCTGTGTGTTTTCTGTAAGACTCTTCGAGCTGCAGGGAAGACCTACATGATCTTCTTCGTGCTGGTCATCTTTGTGGGATCCTTCTACCTGGTGAATCTCATCTTGGCTGTGGTGGCCATGGCTTATGAGGAGCAGAACCAGGCCACAATTGAGGAGGCACAGCAGAAAGAGGCTGAATTCAAGGCCATGCTGGAACAGCTCAAGAAGCAGCAGGAAGAGACACAGGTCAGTCATACTCTCTCTCACATGCAAACACCTTTACCTCTTTTTCATAGTTTTTGGTTATCATTTCTTTTTTTGTTTCTCTAAGGCTGCTGCCATGGCGACATCTGCTGGTACAGTGTCAGAGGCTGCATTAGAAGATGAAGGAGGGGGGCATTTGTCCCGCAGCTCCTCAGAGGTCTCTAAACTGAGCTCCAAGAGTGCAAAAGAACGTCGCAATCGCAAGAAAAAATGGCGACAGAAAGAGCAGGAGAAAGAGAAGGGGGATAGTGAGAAGGTGGTTAAGTCAGAGTCAGATGATGGCAGCAAGAAAAGCACCATTCGGTTCCCAGGAAGTCGACTGGGGAGGAAGACATCCATCATGAACCAGGTAAAGTTAGCAAGAAAAGTTATGAACTTGAGAGCTTCAGCGTTGGCCCATAGACTGTATATAAAAGATGGTCGTAGACACTGTGACGTCACCAGCTGTTTTGTGGACTCCTGTACTGAAGCCTTGAATTGACCAAATTGGCCACTGTCATCTTGTTTCTCAGAGCAAGAAGTAACCATATATGGATGAGAGGGTGGATTAATAAGGTATCGTTTAGTTTGGTAGCTACATCCAAGCTACCGTTTGGATGCATTGGACAGGTGTAGACAGTTGTACTTCATTTCGCTCTGTGAAAATATCTGGGCACAGAGAAATTCTTTCAGTAGAATTAGTACAGCAGGCCATATTATTTCACAGATAATGTCATTTAAAGAGACAAATGGACTGGTACAGCACTTTTCTACTCTGAGTGCTCAGTGCGCTTTTTACAAGCCACATTCACCAATCACAAACAGTCTCATATAAAGCTTTATTCTATGCCTTTAAGTGCTTCCTAACTGTCACGCACACTCCAATGGATGCATCACGGGCAGTTAGGGGTTCACTATCTTGCCTGAGTAAACTTGCAAACTGGATGAACCGGGTATCAAACCATGGACCTTCCGATTGGTGGGTAACCCGCTCTTTCTGCTGTACCTCCTGAACCACAGCTGCCCAAATGCAAAAGGCACCAACAGAGCCCCCTGTTGTCCAGTTCAGTGATTTTAATTAACTGAGCTCACACCTAGCAGAAAGTTAGCAACATCTAGCTGTCAATCAAAGTGGCTACGCCCCTAATAATGTATAACTTTAAGCTTAAAATTTAAGTGACCGAGTTGTATAAAGAAGGGTATAAGGGGATGGACTCGCTTTTGCATCCAGCCTCAAGTGGCCATTCGAGGAACTGCAGTTTATAGCCACCAGTTTTTAGCAGAGGCCAGGATTCCTATGGGATTTCTCTGAACTCTGAACTCAGCTGGCTGTTCCAGAGCTCTGGTGGATGTCATGGTATACATGGAAGGGAGAAGCTTCTTCTCCAGTCTATTCCTACACTTCAGCTGTATGAGCCTCTGTTGAGCCACAGCCCTCTTGGGGCTCTTTCTGCCACTTTAGTTGTCATATAAGCGACTTTCCTGCTCTTCTTTCACTCATTGCGGGACCTTTTGACACCTTGTTTTCTAACTACCTTGTCTGCATTCATTGACCAGCCCCTTGTATTTTATTTACTCTCAAAGGTTTAATTCCTGCTGACTTTGAGCTGCAGCAAGATGATTTGTACCTAAACTGCACTGTAATTACAGATAGGATTGAGCAAAACAGCTTGCTGTGTTCTGATCAAAACAACCCCAAAGCTTGCAGTGAGCATTATTACATCATTTCTTTCTCAGTGAATTACACAATGTATAACGGTAAAGATTTTCAACTTGAATATTTCATTCATCGAGATCCGATGTGTGATTTAAGTGTGACCTTAGTTTTTTTGAGCAGTGTATTACTTCTAGAAAAGCCATATAAGATGTATCAAATATTTTATGGTTGTCTTTTGTGCCTTCATAGAAACTACTTTCCCATTTGATTTCTTATTATCCCTTTCCTGTGATTTATTCTTGGTTTATATACTGCACCTCTACGCATCAAGTACCTCCTGCTGCTTTTAATAACTCCTTAATTCTCCTTCTCCTCATTTATCTGTCCTCCTTCAGTCACTACTCAGCATCCCAGGCTCACCCTTCATGTCGCGCCACAACAGCCGCAGCAGCATCTTCAGCTTCAAAGGCCGCTCCAAGGACATGGGCTCGGAGAACGAATTTGCAGACGATGAGCATAGTACAGTAGAGGAGAGCGAAGACCGTCGAGGCTCCCTGTTTATACCGTACCGTCGCAACAGCTACAGTGGGTACAGCCAAGGCTCATCACGCATCCATCCGCTGGCACCCCACTCTGGAGGGAAAAGGAACAGCACAGTGGACTGCAATGGCGTGGTGTCTCTCATCGGCCCGGGGCCCGGCAGACGGCTTCTGCCTGAGGTGAAAATAGATAAGGCAGCCACTGATGACAGTGTAAGGACGTCCATGGGACACCAAATACAGTTTAGGCATGATCATGGTGGCGCGGGTCTCTGCAGCTTCTCCTTCACAACCTCTTCCCTTGCCTCTTGTTCCTGTTTTCCCTTAACTCAGTATCTCTTTTTTTTCATTCCCTGAATATTCTGAGTCTGTTTTATTATTTCACCATACACTGACACTTAGACTTCCAGCCTGATCTACTGCCCTTTCACCTCTTTTTTTAACAGCACTAGACATCACTAACCAGCTGAAACAGTATCCACAAACACACTGCCTTGCCATCATAACCATTATTTCACTGAAATAATATCTAACAGTGATAGGATATGAGATCAGCCCCTCTTAGTCCCCCTAACAGCTCTATCACTGAGCTTATTGCCATTTATAAAAAACAAAATCTTCTCACTCCTACTTCTACTTCTTAATTCTTGAGGTTCTTTGCACATCTGGACACATAATGTTTTCTATCTGTGTTTTTATCTAGGTTTCAACTTCTTCCTCTTCCTTTCAGTTTTCTCTCCTTCTGCTGCTGTCTCTTTCCTCCTTGTCCTCATTTACCCTCTGCTCCTGAGCCACTGGATGGTGCAACAACAAATATGAAACTTTTTTCTATAACAATATCTCTCCTCTTTTTAGCCAGCATGGTAGACCCCCTCTTTTATTCTCAACCAATCTACCTACTTTTACCCTCTCTTATAAATTTAGCATGACGTCTCACCAAATGGTGTCTTGAATTCCCCTCTCTTGTTCACATGCATGCCACTGCATGCATTTTAATGTTGCTTAGGGATTGTATTTTTGTCATGCGCAGTACATGATTACGGGATTAGAAAGTGTACCTTAAATTCTCAAATAAAAGTCACTATAATGGCTTCTCACTAAAACATAACATGTAGTGGAAATCAGAGGAATTAGAAATTAAGGCCTTTCTCAAAAATGTGTTTTAAATAAAGACCTGGTTCTCTCTTTGGATATGCTCATTTAAGGCACCTATTTGAGAATTTACAGTATGAACTTAAAATGTGTTAGCTGATATTTTCTAGAAAATGCTTAAAGTCAACAGATTAGTTAATTAGTTGGGAAAGTGTATATTGTAATTCATTTTGATGTGAAGAACCACTTCTTTTGTCTTGTGAGCAGACCTCAGACCTCATTGGTGGTGTAGATAGCTGCAGAGCATGAGTTTAAATGTGTGTTTGTATTCATGTAATCACTGTCTCTGAGTGACTTCATATCTTTCTCTGAGTACAGACTACAGACGTTGAGATTAAGAAGAAGCACTCTGGCTCGCTCATGGTATCTGTGGATCAGCTCAACTCCTCCTTCAAAGGGAAGGACCGCGCCAACAGTCAGATGAGCGTAGTCACCAACACTCTGATAGAGGGTACAGAACAGAGAGTTTATATGTTGCTTTTTTTCTTTCTAATCCTGTGCCATTTTTTGTCAGATTTACTCTTTGTGCTAAAATGCCTTGCACATTTGATCTCAACATGAAAAAGCGCAAGCAGAAACAACAACAGCTGTTGTTTCAACTTGTGGGCAGATGCTTTCTCATGAAAGATTTTACAAGTTGGATATAATCTTCAGCAATACATGATGTTTTGCAATTAAACATCAAGCTGATATTTTATATATGGAGATAAAAAGTTCAGGTACACTGTCAAATGGTGGCTAATCACCAGGAAGCTTATGGTAGACGCAGTAAAACTGGAAGCATCATTTTGTTTGTGTGACTTAAAGGACTCACTGTTAAATGTTTCACGTCCTCTTCTTTCCTTCGTCTCTACATGCAGAGTTGGAGGAGTCTCAAAGAAAGTGTCCTCCCTGCTGGTACAAGTTTGCTAACGTCTTTCTCATCTGGGAATGCTGTCCCTTCTGGCTAAAACTCAAGCACATAGTCTACTTGATTGTCATGGACCCATTTGTTGACCTGGCCATCACCATCTGTATTGTTCTCAACACCCTTTTCATGGCCATGGAGCACTACCCCATGACTACACATTTTGAGGGGGTCCTGTCTGTTGGCAACCTGGTGAGAAACTGCAGTTCTTATTCAGTCCTTTTTTCTTTTTTTTTTTTACAATTCCCATTTGTTTTTTTTGTTTTTTTATGACTACATGAAGCTCATTATCTCTCTCAGGAGTTACAGAAGCATTGCAGATTTAGTTTGTGATACCTAAATAACTTCAGACCAACTCATTAAAGCATCATTTGACATGTGCACTTAAGAATACATACACATAGCGTATACAGGAATCTGATGGGGTCTCATTAAAGATTTAGTTCCATTTTAATGTAACCTGCTTGCCTGGCCTGCCAAACTCTAATCACATTCACTTTCTCTTCGTCCATTGCATCTTGCTTCCTTTAAGTCTGCTGAACTCTTAACTCGCTCTCAGTTGCTTGCATACAGACATAAGGCTGTTCAAGACTCATTTGGCAGTGTACATATTAACCAGCTCTGTTGCAGACATTTTGATTTGTCTGTGCTCTGCCCGTGCTATCAGATATCACTGTAGCACAGCTGTCTGAGGCCAGAGATACTGGCACAGTGTCAGAATTAAGACAGGAAATGAGGTCATAGGCATTGGCATGCAGTCTAGGAACTGAACTCAGAGGAATCTGCATAGTATGATGGATGGTGCAGTGTGAATCACAGGGTGTTCTCTGCAGCACTAACTGGACACATGATTAGCGGAAGGACAATATGGGAAAAGCTAAGAGTACTACAGTTTACAAATTTTGCTGGAACACAGTATCGTTGCGCACCTTAACCTGCATAGCAAATCCTACTTCATTTTTAATCAGAAATACTTCAAATGCAATCTAAGCATGCCTCATTATCCTCTTTCACAAGGAAATTTATTAATTATATACAATTTTGTAGGTAAAAAAAAAAAATATATATACAGTGGCTGTAATCTGCAACCAGTTCGAACTTCATGTGTTTCTCTACATGGGTCTTCAGGTTTTCACTGGCATCTTTGCTGGGGAGATGTTTGCCAAGCTGATTGCCATGGATCCCTACTACTACTTCCAGGAAGGCTGGAACTGCTTTGATGGCTTCATTGTGACTCTGAGTTTAGTTGAGCTGGGACTGGCTGATGTGGAAGGCCTGTCAGTGCTCAGGTCTTTCCGATTGGTAAGTGTCAAAGAAAAGAGACAGGCATGTCAACATTTGCTTACCTTTTGTGGCCCTCATATGCAAGCTAGTGTCAGGTAAATATCCTGTCACAGTTTCAGTCATGTTTTGTGCAACTCTCTTCTTTACTAATCATCAAATCAAGACTGAGATTAAACCTGGCTTCTGTAAATATTAAACCATCATCAGGTTGTGTTTCCCAAATTTGATAAACTATGAAATAATCTTGTTTTGTGTTTCTCTTGTAGTTAAGGGTGTTCAAACTGGCCAAATCATGGCCAACCCTCAATATGCTGATCAAGATCATCGGCAACTCTGTAGGAGCTTTGGGTAATCTGACCCTGGTGTTGGCCATCATTGTCTTCATCTTTGCCGTGGTGGGAATGCAGCTGTTTGGCAAAAGCTACAAGGACTGTGTGTGTAAGATTGCACAAGACTGTGAGCTGCCACGGTGGCACATGCACGACTTCTTCCACTCCTTCCTAATTGTGTTCAGAGTGTTGTGTGGGGAGTGGATTGAGACCATGTGGGACTGTATGGAGGTGGCGGGACAAACCATGTGTCTAACCGTCTTCATGATGGTCATGGTGATTGGTAACCTGGTGGTAAGAAAAGACAGAGATTACATAGTGTCATGCTCCTGAATGATAGTAATCCAATACAGTTTAACAGATATTTTGTGAGTGCAAAGGGTCCAGTTTTTGTGTTGTTTTTTTTCTTTTCTTGAGGTGCTGAACCTGTTTCTGGCCCTGCTGCTGAGCTCATTCAGTGCAGACAACCTTGCTGCTACTGATGATGATGGTGAGCCCAACAACCTCCAGCTTGCAGTTGCCCGAATTAAGGGAGGGATTGCCTGGTTCAAGGCAAACATGCGGGTCTTTGTAGCCACAATGATGAAGAAGGTACCACATAATTAAGCATTTATATGCCTCAGCAATTCTTCCTTGTCAAATACCTTGTGTTTGTCAGACACCTAGTTGATGGCAGTCTTGTTTTCTAATAGCATTTTTGCATTTGTTATTTTATCACTATGACAAGCAGCCTATCGAAGACGAACAGAAGCCTCTGGATGAAATGTATGAGAAGAAGCTCAACTGCATTGCAAACCACACAGTGGACATAAACCGTGGACTGGACTATGCTAAAAATGGCAACGGCACCACCAGTGGCATTGGGAGCAGTGTGGGAAAGTACATGATTGATGAAGACTACATGTCCTTCATTCACAACCCAAACCTCACTGTCTGTGTTCCTATTGCTGTTGGCGAGTCTGACTTTGAAAACCTTAATACGGAAGACTTCAGCAGCGAATCGGATGTGGAGAACAGCAAAGATGTGAGTAATCAAGCACTGCTGAGTGTGAGAATGGAGAAGAGATGACAGAAATATTGCCCTTGCTTAAGTCCTTGCTGATTGTTATGGTTAATTATTGTTTGACGTCAGAGGTAGTGAGGTTGCTAAATTTAACATGATAGGAATTAGTGGAGCAGTACAGTAAACAGAATAAAGTTGAGTTTATCGTGTAATATTTGGTAAGTAGAACTCGTCTGAGTTGCCACACTGAAGAGACTTAGTTTAACTGACATTTGAGAACATCCACTTAGACAGAAGCACTGTAACACTGAGTGCTGACCCTGCAGACAGCCAAAAACAGCAGACAGACAACAGACTGGCCTGGTGAGATGACAGACAGAGAAACACAGTCTACTGTATAATTTGAATGCAGGAGAAGGATAAGCCAGACCCAAAGTGTGTGGAGAAGTCTGATGCATGGGTCACCTTGACCTAGTTTGTTGTAGGAAGAAAGTGAAAATGCAGCTGCATCCCTACTGTACCTGCACCAGGTTCATATTCCACTGGGCTGCCTCAACCACAAAAATCTTCCTGGCACCGCAGCCAGCCACAGGGCACACTGCAGGGCAAAAACACAGCGAAAGCTGCTAACAGCCAATGAGAAAAGCATCTGGCTTTTTGGTAAAGAGAATCAAAAAAAGAGAAAGAGGGTAAGAAAGGGTGAATGTTGATCACTTAAGATGATTAATTGCACATTCACTCTTCAGTGAACTGAAATGTCTGAGTGTTAGTGCTTGCATGTTCACAACAGTATGCTTACTTTATTGGAGCAAGGGTGCTGTTATGCTGGTGTTTCGCTAGTTTGCTCTGCATCACCTTGACCTAAGAAATGACAGGATTTATTGATACAGGTGAGATTAACCAAGCTATAGTTTTAATTTGTCCAAATAGGAGATTTCTTCAATAATTTCTAAATGCTTTACAACTCTGTAATTCATATTTTGAGCATGTTATTATACTGTAACACTGTAGTGAAACTGATCCAGACATCTATCTAATTACATTTTTCATAACAGGCTTTTTTGTGTGTATTGAACTGTTCAGAATGTACATGCACAATTAGGATGTATTTGTTTAATTCCTTTATCACAAATAAATATGCCCTTCATCAGTTAAGAATCTTTATGATACAAGTGACCATCATTAACAGTGCAATAAATCACTGCTCATCTTTCATTACTAACATGACTCTTAATACCTGCAGCAGAGGGGAAATTAGCTACACTACATGGCTATAACATGTATACCTCAAGTAATAGATCATGTCATGCATATAAACCCAAAGGTGACATTAATGTAATGGCTTCACTGGCACTGTGTCTTATATAAACTTAGCACAAAAAGTAAGGAAATTTGTGTTTGGTCGATTATTTCTTTGTTGTAACAATGCTTCTTGGCAATAAATCTCATACGGTTGGAAAGCCTGTTTATTTCCCTTTAAATGGTGCCACATTTGTAAGGAAAATGCATTTGTGGGTTGAGCAGCAGAGTTGAGTATGTGGGTTGCACCCATGAAGAACTTAACAAATCTTCTCGGCCAGTGCCAAACAGCTCACCTCCAGAATTTGGGAGTGGAGAGGATGGAATGGCCGCCTGCAGTCCTGATCTCAACCCCACTGAACATTTGTGGGATCAGTTTGGGTTTGTACCAGAGTGACCAGCACAACCACATTGGCCGACTTGCGACAAATGCTGGTTGAAGAATGGGATGCCATCCCGCAGCAGTGTGTGACCAGCATGAAGAGGAGGTGCCAGGCTGTTGTGGCTGTGTATGGTTCTTCCACATGCTACTGAGGCCCCTGTTAAATGAATAAATTGTTGAATTGCCAATATGTCTTGTTTCGTCAGACTTCAATCATCCAATCCAATAAACGACACCAAACAAGAGTCAGTAGCAGAATAAGCTGTTTGGCATTGGCAGAGAAGATTTGTTAAGTTCTTCTTGGGCGCAACACACATACTCAACTCTGCTGCTCAACCCACAAATGCATTTTCCTTACAAATGTGGCACCATTTAAAGGGAAATAAACAGGCTTTCCAACCGTATGAGATTTATTGCCAAGAAGTGGCAAGAAATTTCCTTACTTTTTGTGCTAAGTATATATTATATGCTTTCAGCATCTCACTGCTGAACCTGTAACATTCAGAGAGAAATTAAGTGGTCTCTTTGTCCTAGCTGGATGACACCAGCTCGTCTGAGGGCAGCACAATAGACATCAAGCCCGATGTGGAGGAGGTGGCAGTGGTGGAGGTTGTGGAGGAGTATCTTGACCCAGAACCCTGCTGGACAGATGGTAGGTGATGTGTAGCATCTGACCTTGTGGTTAATAATAATATATGTGTACACAAGTTGTTATCAACATGCCGTGCTCATGCCAATGTGATACACCATTCATCCTTTGATGTATATCAACAATTATGTTTTCATCTGGCATACAGAATGTGTGGCCAAATACAAGTGCTGTGATGTTCCCATCACTCACGGCTGGGGGAAATACTGGTGGTTCCTGAGGAAGACCTGCTACCTGATAGTGGAACACAACTGGTTTGAAACCCTGATCATCTTCATGATCCTGCTCAGCAGTGGAGCCCTGGTAAGAGTACAGGCACATACACACACAAACACATGTACTGTAAGCATGTTTCCAGTTTTGCACACACTCACAAACATATTGTAATTACCCTACTATGATGTCTAATTAATACTATAATTAAGCACATATCAAAGTAAGAGGTGGAAGCAACACATTAGAAAACCATGAACAAAATCAATTAATAATTGCATGCATTTACTTCTAAGGATGTGAGCAAGCATCATTTTCTTCTCTTGATATTATTGTCACTAATGGACAGCAAAGTGCTGTAATGGACCAACCTTTCAACCAGGAGAATCTAGCTTAGGTTTGCAGCTTTCTGGAGGGGGAAGGCCTCTGGTAAATCAAACACTTACGTGCTGAAAAATAGACACAAGCAATGGAGGGAATCATCACTTTAGTTTGACATGGTTACATTTATCCTTTATGTTGTGTAAGCAACTTGTTGTCAACAACAAACAAAGCAGATTATCTGCTTTAAAAATGTAACCCAGGTAAGTGACTTGGAAGAGTGAAAAGCCCTTCAAATGTGTGCCATACATGAGTTACATTATTGGTTGTTCCATGCCATGCATATTAGCTTTATACTAATCAAAAAATGAGGTGACATGTGGTTTACCTCGCAGTGTACTCAGAGTACTCATGCAGAGTTGTGCCAATGTCTGTGTGATGTTTCTCTGCTGCTCTTTAGGCCTTTGAGGACGTGTACATAGAACAGAGGAAGACAGTCCGTATCATCCTGGAGTATGCTGATCGGGTTTTCACCTATATCTTCATCCTGGAGATGTTGCTGAAATGGGTGGCCTACGGCTTTGTCAAGTACTTTACTAATGCCTGGTGTTGGCTGGACTTCTTCATTGTAGATGTAAGTACACTTGGATACTGCTTGGTTACATACTAGCCATTTGGTGTAACTTCGCATGATGATAGTTTAACATCCATGGATTTGAGAGACTGAGTTTGAGAGTCATTGAGCCATTTGTCCCACAAGTCTACAGAAAAGATGCTCTATTGAGGAAACATGAAAGATTTTTTTGTCTCTGTCTACAATGGCAGTAATTGATCAAATGGGCAAATGCCTCAAAAACAGGGTCTATTCCTTTAACCACAAACTAGAGATATAAACAGTTCCTGCACTGTTGGGTCACAGCCTGAAAGATTTTTTAATCTAGTCAGCATTGTGTAGAAACACCAGTGATCACAGAGATTTAGACAGTGAAAGTGAGCATATTATGTGACATTACTGGTAAATTGATACAAGGGCTATGTCTTCACATTGCTCCATGTCACTGTCATGAAGCCTACCAGTAGAGATTTTGCTCCCTGTGACAGCAGCACAACGGCCTCTCTGTCACAGTAAATATCTGTAAATCCTGCCTGCTAAATCTGGCCTGCTGAGGCAATCGGTGTTTTCCCTTTTAACAATTACTGTGTCATTTGTGCATGATAAGTTTCTCATTTGAATTCCTTCCTGCACCTATATTTTAAAAATGATGTCATGGTAACACATACTAGTAAAATTTAAGGTCACAGTGAAATATCCAGTGCCTTTCAGGAAGTGACACATTTTTTATGGCACTTTTTGTTGTTATTTTATGGTGACTTGTAATTTTGAGAAAGAAAAATAATTTGGAAAAGTGACTGATTACTGAATATAGAGGCATACAGATTATTTTGTGTGTCTGCTATTTTGTAGTGATGGCTGAACTGTGAAAGTGAATCTCTGGATAAGTTGTGGCCTCTAATCAATACTGTCATTCGTTGTGAATGACCTAAACATGGTCTGATTTTTTTTTTTTTTTTTTTTTTTTTTTTTTTTTTTTTTTTTTTTTTTTTTTTTTTTTTTTTTTTAATTTTTTTTTTTTTTTTTTTTTTTTTTTGTTGTATTAT
>VUQI01022155.1:9972-23479 GCA_015106735.1 Paratilapia polleni
TTGTAAGGGAATGTTGAGGGCTCTGTGAAAATGTGGTGTAAATTCACAGAAACACAAAATGCTGCACACAGCACATTCAAGATCAAACACACTCAGAGAAGCGTACTGTTCTCACAGAAGTCAGACAGTTTATCCCAGATTTATCAGAGGAATCTGCTTCCAGTCAGCAGGAACGGGATAGCTGTATACAACCTCATGACATGTCTAACAATAATGAAATATTCAGAGTGTGAACATGGTGTTTCTGTGTTTTTCTGATTAAGAAACAATTAAATTAAATAGCTAAGTGAGATGGAGGAATGACATCATTGTATAGTGAAGGTGGGTATGGGAGTGAAGAATAAGGTCTGTTTCCTCACATGCAGTGATGAGTAGGAGGATGTTGTTTATAGCCTATTTCCGACAAGCGCTTTCAAGTAAATATATTCTGTTTCCTCTGTCACTGTTCATGAACACATTTATTTTCTATCTAAGACCTTCTACACTTTTGAACTCCGTTTTAGTAGTGATAAAGTTATAGCTCAAGTTTGTCTACTCTGTTTAAAAACTGAGCTGGACTTAGCACCTGGTTAGCTTATTTTTCTTTTTAAAAGACTATAAACAGCTATAAGTGTTTATTGTCCAAAGTAAGAAAATTCTACCAGTGCTGCTAAAGCATTTTTTATCTCTAAAATGTTATAATTTGAAGTTGTAAGTTTTCACTGGTTGCCTGTCAACATCATAATTTTACAATTCAGATATAAAGCATGCTTTGGAAGCTCTTGCAGATGTATTTTTGAAACTGTCCTGTTTGGATAAGCAGGTTATTACAATCTACGCTCACCGGCCACTTCATTAGTTGCATCTGTTAAGGTGCTTGTCAAGTGCATTTAAGCATGTACAAATGGTCAAGCTGCTGAAATTCAAACCAAGCATTAGAATTAAGAAGAAAGGTGACTTAAGTGACCTTAAGTCAGTTAAGCCACTTTGGGATTTTCCCGCACAACTATCTCTAGAGTTTACAGAGAATGGTCAGAAAAAACGGAAATATCTAGTGAGCAGCAGTTCTCTGGGCAAAAATGCTTTGTTGATGCCAGAGGTCAGTCAAGAATGGCCAGACTGCTTCAAGCTGATAGGAAGACAGCTGTAACTCAAGTAACCACTGGTTAGAGCCAAGGTATGAAGAACAGCATCTCTGAACACACAACACGTTGAATCTTAAAGCAGTTGGGCTACAGCAGGAGAACCACACCAGGTGTCACTCCTGTCAGCTAAGAACAGGAAACTGAAGCTACAGTTCACATCAGGATCACCAAAGTTGGACAACAGAAAGATTAGAAAAACATTTCCTGGTCTGATGAGTCTCGATTTCTACTGTGATATTCAAATTGTAGGGTCAGCATTTGGCATAAACAACAGGAAAGCATGGATCCATCCTGCCTTGTATCAACAATTCAGGCTGGTAGTGGTGAAATGGTGTGGGGTATATGTTTTTGGCACATTTTAGGCTCTTTAGTACTAATTGAGCATCGTTTAAACACCACAGCCTACCTGAGTATTGTTGCTGTCCATGTTCATCCCTTTATGATCACAGTGTACCCATTTTCTGATGACTGCTTCCAGCAGGATAACGCACCATGTCACCAAGCTCAAAACATCTCAAACTGGTTTCTTGAACATGACAATGACTTCACTGTACTTAAAAGGCCTCCACAGTCATCAGATTTCAACCTAACAGAGCATCTTTAGAAGGTGGCATAACTGGAGATTTGCATCACGGATGTGCAGCCGACAAATCCGCAGTAACTGTGGGACACTATAATGTCAATATGGAGCAAAATCTCTGAGAAATGTTTCCAGCACCTCATTGAATCTGCCATGAAGAATTAAGGCAGTTCTGAAGGTTAAAGGGGGTCTAACCCAGTCAAGTAAATAAGAGTAAAGTAAAATTTTATTTATATAGTACCTTTCAAGATAAATATCACAGAGTGCTTCCCAACAAAATGCAATAAACATAAAGACAAAAAGTTATCCAAAAGTAAGTTTAAAAAGATGAATTTCAGCTGCTTTTCAAAAGAGACCACTGAGTCCACAGTTCTCAAGTTCAGTGGGAGAGAGTCTGGGGGCCACTGCTGCAAAAGTTCTGTCACCTTTAGTTCTCAATCTTTTATGCTGCACAGCCAGCAGGCCCCGATCACATGACTTCAGGAACCCGCTGGGGATCTATGGATGTAAAAGTTCACTGATCTACTCTGGTGCTTGTCCATGCAGGGCTCTGAAAGTCAAAACCAGAATCTTAAAGTGGACCCTGGAGTTAATAAGGAGCCAGTGCAGCTGAATTAGCAACATGTGATATGTGAGTACTTAGAAGACTTAGTCAGAAGCTGTGCAGCAGCGTTCTAAAGAACCTGCAGATGTTCAAAGGAGGTTTTGCTAAAACAAGTGAACAATGAATTGCAATAATCCAAACACAATGAAATAAAGGCATGAATAACAATCTCCAATTCACAGCATGACATAATGGAACTCAACTTGGCAATATTACTTAAGTGATAAAAGCAAGAGCAAACCAGAGATTTAATGTGAGTATCCAAAGTGAAAGCTGAGTCCAAAGTTACTCGGAGGTTCCTGATAGAAGATTTAGCAAAAGTGGCAAGGGGGCCTAGACTTTCCATTACCTTAGCCACAAATCTGTTGGGGGCACGAAAAAGGACTTCTGTTTTCTCTTTATAAAGTTGGAGAAAACTGTCAGTACTAGCAAGGTGTAACTAATGAAGTGGCCTTTAAGTGTAAGGTTACATTTTATTGCAACAACAAGCCTACCTTAGCCCTTAGCCAAAGTGAATATGCCGTACATAGTAAGGATGTTGCGGTTGATGGAGTGATTTACAAAAACACTGCATTTTAACACCTGACACTCTGGTTTACTTTCTGTTTATATTACTAGTGCATTTTATCATTAGCTACTAATAAACTCTGGCTCTCTCCCATAGTGTGTCTTTTGTCCTGTCTCCGTCTGCTCTCTTGTGTTTCCCCTCACCTTCAACCAGTCATGGCAGATGGCTGCCCCGCCTGGTTCTGCCGGAGGTTTCTTCCTGTTAAAAGGGAGTTTTTCCTTCCCACTGTCGCCAAGTGCTTGCTCACAGGGGGTCATCTGACTGTTGGGGTTTTCTGTCTAATTTGTAGGGTCACTGACAGTTCAAAACAACTGTCAGTGTTATTTTTGCCATGAACATTCCATAACCTTATTAGTCTAACCACAATGACAAAGGGCTGCTGCCCATTTCCCATTCTAAACTTAGCTATCTTTGTGCCCCAATCTAACCAAACAAGCATATAATAAGCTTCTATTGGTTGTATTCCAGGGTGCAGTTTTCAAGGTTGCAGGATTTGTCAGGTTAGATATAAAAATCCTGGCCTACTTTTCATGTAAACAAGCACATTTCCCAGTTGTATGCACATTCTTTTAAGTCTTAGCTCATTGTTGAAGCAGGCAAATACAGAACTGCAAACAACAGCTTCTGCACAAACACCATGATCAGATGACATACAGTATAGCCCATGGCAAACATGTGGCACATGTATACGCACATTCATTTCATGCTGGTGTACACCTGATATGACCTGACAGTTCAGTGCTTTTACACAGATATTCATTATGCATGGAATGAAATCAGTTATGGTCATGTCAGGTCTTGAAGTGCTTTTTAAAAACACAGAAAGCTTGTGTTTTATCCTGAGATGAGATATAGAGATATGTATACTTTGGTCACACCAGAGTCTACTGCAGAGTCTGCACTGACTTTGTGCTAGCCTGGTAAATCTAATCAGCTCTCTTTCTACTCAGGACTTCAGACCTTCATTGCAGTCTTAAGGTGTGCTTGTATTCTTCAGACAGGTAACATGTGAATCTCCACCACTTTCCAGTAAAAAAAAAAAAATATTTACAATTCATTTTCAAGATTGGTGTCTCACCAACAGAGGTTTCACCAAGAAAAAAAAAAAAGGATCTAATTTTGGAAAGTATATAATAATAAATTAAATACAAATCTTTAGCAGCAAATCAGCGATCTTATTGCTTAACATATACCGTTCCATTTTTACTGGTTAACATTTGGTTAGTATCATAATCACACTGCCCACGCAGTAATTTCCGTCTGATCCTACGCTCACCCTATCTGTTGGATTTATAGCCTTGATAAGTTTCCACTTCATTTAGCAAGACATTCTCATGAGAGATTTAACTCTATCCCAGCCACATTTGGCCTTCCAATGACTATTTAAATGCACCAAAGGCCAGTTTGTATGTTTAGTTTGTTGCACTCATGATAAAATTAATTTATTGTAAAATAAATGGAATTCTGGTTACATAGTCTTAATACTGGCATGCCATTGGTTGTTAGAGTTGAATCGATTCATCTGTCTAATTAACAGCATCACCTTCCCTAAGTATATGGAAACTAACAGCATAAAGAATCATTAACTCTTTCTATTTGGTTAAAATGTACTTCAGTCAAACAATAAAATCATTAGATTGTCAATGTTATTTTATAAGGCAGCTATTAAGAGATAATGTTATGGCCAGCCAGAGTTTACATAATCTAGTAAAGTAGCAAAATATTTATATGTGTGATTTATAACTTCTACCATTCCTTCGACTTCATTAGATTTGCATTTTTTTTAATTAGCTGATGTAACATAATTGAACATGCAAGACTTAAAAAATAATACAGGTATTGTTTAACATATTTGTCTATATTGTTTCTTCTCTTGACAACACAAGCAGTAAAAAGATTAAAGTGAGCAATATGTTAATCTCTCTTAATGCTCATTTTGAAAAGTGGGTTATAAATGTATGATTTCAGTAAAATAAATAAAGGGCTCTGGAATGTTTCTTAAAACGCTCTGCACTATAGTTTCTTGCCCATGTAACACTGTATTCATATTACTGGTACAGAGGCAACTGATAATCACTTTCAGGTAGCTGCTAACTGGTACAAGCTACAAACTGATGCCTGACACTGTGTGACAAATGTGACATGTGGTAAATTAAAGTTGAGCTGGCCTCAACTTTTTTTCAGCACTGCCATGACGCAGTAAAGCATCAACCATATGCTCATATGTTCGCACACACACAAAAGTGTGAGTCAGCAACAGTGTAGCTGGCCACACTCCACCATTGTGTGCAGTGTAGGATTAGCCTAAAATAGCGCTGTATACAGTCTTGTCAAAGTTGCAGTTCATGACCACCAATGGTATGGAACTGGATAGATCCAGAACTGATGTTCTCTAGTCTGCTGCCAAGGTATGTAAACAATGGCTCCACAAGTGCTCTCAACTGACCACCCGTGTTCACAGACAAATTCAAGCCCGTGGATGATGTCAACAAACACTTCAACAAAGACTCAGTGACAAAGTAGCCACACTTGGCTTAGTAACTTTGTCAGACTGGAGTAAACAATAGATTTGTTGGGGGCCATCTTCAGCTGTGGATTAATACCCATTTGGTGAGCATTTACATTAGGGATTGAGTCAAAGTAAACTCAATGAGTGTTTGCTCATGATAACATGTCACTCATTATAACAGAGTGGCTTTCTGATGTGTTTAAATGTTTTTGAACACCAATGGAAGTCTGCTACAAAGAAGAATAAGATATACATTATATGATAGTATGGTCAGTTTATTGTTGGTTTTGTTCTTCTTTTGGGATCTGGTAATAATTGGAAAAATATCCCCAGCCCTATTCTTATTAGAAGGAACTTTAAACAGTACACTTTATTGTTTATGAACTCGTCTGGTCTTCTGCTAAACCTCTTTTCTGGCTTGAACTTTGATTGAATTCTCCTACAGTAGGATTTGGATACTAAAACACTGGATTAAGGCAATGGCAGACCTTACCAAAAAAAAAAATCATAAATATTTATAATTCTTAAATCCATTTGATAAGCATTCGTGGTAGAGTTTAAGTGGATTATCTTTTAAAATTGTGTTTTCCATAACACAATGAGCAACCTTTTCTTTGTCTCTAAGAAATGACAGCCTACCAACACAGGGATCAACACTTTACCAAGCAGCTCTTTTTCTGGTAATGTGAAGGCGACAGGCTGGAGCTGGCAGACCTCTCTTTTTGTCATTGGTTATCAGCTGAGCTTGTATTTTGTCTGTGCAGTAATCCCTCATATCATCATGTATGGGGGAGGATGAAAGACTTTAGCCCTGACCCAAATTCACAGAAAAGCCTTGAGACAAAACAATGGCAAAGCCTATAGCAAAAGCCCCTAATTACCGTTTTTGTAGGTGTGTAGGTATTTTTTGTGGCATGTAACCGGGGAACTACGCACTGAAAACAATAATTTAATTCTCTTAGTAAAACATTGATCAGTGCTTGGACTTCACCTAACAATTTAAAACCAGGCCATTGCCTGGAGATTACACAGCTCAAGGGAGTTTTTGCTGAGCATCAGCTAAATAAGAAGTAAAAGTAAGTAAGAAATATACTGTGAGGCAGCAGGATAAAATTTTGGCAGGAATGTTACAGAGTAGTTTTTTACCTACTATAGTACCAAGATACTTAACCCCCATTTTTGTTCTGCAATGAGCCTTAAGTGCATGACTAACAATTGCTTAAACAAAGCTTTTAAAAACATTTAAAATTAAAATATGCTGAACCAAAATGCCATTAGGTGACTCATTATTGAGCTCAGGGGGCTGATAATGGCTTATAGCTGAAACAGGTTTTTGTGACCCACAGAAAAGACTATTTATCTGTCTGTGCAGGAATTCTGTCAGTTGACTGTTTGGAAATTTAACTCATAAGAAACTACATTGTTTATGTTTTACAGGTAAGATAATAAGTGTAAAATAACCAAACTCAGCTAAGTGAAATTCACAAACTGGATAGATTCTCAAGTTAAATTTCTCATCCTGTAGCTCAGTTCAGTTTCCGTTCAGTTATATTTATATAGCCCCAGTTTACAACAATATGGTCACCTGATCCAGGCCTAACTATAAACTTTATCCCAAAAAACAAACAAACTAAAGTGAGTGCCTGTCTCCTGAATCCAAACTGGGAGCTGGTTCCACAGCAGAGGAGCCTAATAGCTGAAGGCTCTGCCTCCCATTCTACTTTTGTAAACTCTAGGAACCACAAGTAAGCCTGCAGTCTGAGAAGGAAGTGCTCTGTTGGAAAATACAATACTATGAGGTCTTTAAATTGTGATGAGGTCTGATCATTCAATACTTTATTTTGAGGAAAAAGATTTTAAATTCAATTCTGGATTTAACAGGGAGCCAATGAAGAGAAGGTAATAGTAGCAACAGGAGTTCATTGTAATGATTTCTGCTTTTGTTAGTTCTGCTTTGCTGCTAAAATATGGGGGAATCAAAGTTCACCTCAATCCAATACACAAGCTGCTTAAGTTGCATTTGTTCTTTCAATGAAACGTCAGACATGAGCTATTGTCTTTGAGTTAAATTACAGGTGAAATGGAAAAATGAAAGAAATTTTGGTGGAGAAATACACTTCTATTACTTGCACCTTACCCTTGCTTGAGACTAGTCACTCCAAGCAGGGGGCATTACCATAACACACCCTAACCTCCAAATGATCTCAGTTGTTAAGTCTTCAAGGACAAGTTATATAGTGGGTAATATAAGTGCCAAGTTTCAAAAAAGTGTGGAATCACATTACAGTACTCATACTAGTAAACATACGTCTAATGTTGCAAAGGAAAGACAGAGCATAAGACTTCAGTTTCCAAACAGGTTTTATGCTGTCCTGTGTCCAGTTGTAGTAGTCCTACTTTAAGATCCTGTGGTATATAAGAGAGAGGTTAGGCTACCAACATACAGTAACTTCAATACATTGCTCAGTCATAACTCTAGTCACAACCAGTGGCAGTTTAGTTCATGCAATAGGCTATATGATACTATACTAACATACAGCGCAACCTTTCTCCAAGGGTCAGGTGAAATGCAAATGTTATTGTTAATGGTAAAGGTAATGCCAAAGTCAGCGTTATCTTTGGATGGATCTGCACTGAACTCATTCCACCTACAGATGTGCACAATACACAACGTAAAGAGGAGAGCATTATAACAGTGCAGAGGAAGGCATTTTTGTTGGGCAGTGTTAGGTTGTTTACACAGAAAATCTTTGTGGTTAATTAGAAACACATCAAAATGAGTGAAACTAAGTCAGCTTTTCCAATCCTAGGTTAGACCAAACAAAACAAACCAAATGTGTGATCACGCCTTATCTGAATTATGTTTCACTTTCCATGTTCATTATCTCTAATGCAGAGTATTGGACAACAGCTATATTTTATCTTTTTTCTTAGGAGAGGTTACACAGCAGGCGTTAAAAACTAATGTGAGAGTCTCTCCAAATCTTCTTGTGGTTGTGATGAGGTCAGGTTAAAAAGATCAAGTTAACAGTTAATAGTATTTAAATCTAAAGAAAGGAGCAGCTGAACAAACATTTTAATGAACAGACATTAATAAGAGTTTATAAAAAAAATTCTGTGTAGGCAGTCAGGCTTTGTTGGGTTTTTCCGATAGTCTAGCATTTACTTAAGAGACTTTTTTTGGTCCATATTTGAAAACATCCCACACAGTGATGTCAAATGCTGACAAAAGTTCACCAATCACATTGTGCAAATAAATATACAATAGGAGGTTAATACAGGCTTACAGTGTAGTCCCAGGTATTTAATGAATTCTTTGCTTTTGGATTTTTTTTGAAGTGATGGGGGGGAGTATTTGATTATAGCCCTGCTAAATACACTTAATTTTGAACAACATGAGTTCAGACTTCACAGCAAATTAGAAACTATCATCCATCCATCTTCTTCCACTTATCCAATTCAGGGTTGCAGTTGGGCTAGAGCCTATCCCAGCTGTCATTGGTCAAAAGGCAGGATACACCTTGAACAGGTCACCAGTGTGTCGCAGAGCTAACACACAGAGACAGACAACCATTCACGCTCACACTCAGCTGAGAATCACCAATTAACCTGACATGCGTGTCTTTAGACTGTGGGAGGAAGCCAGAGCACCCTGAGAGAAGCTGCATTCAAACTCCACATGGAAAGGCCCCAGCCAACCGTTGGATTTGAACCCAGGACCTTCTTGCTGGGAGGTGATGATGCTAACCAGCGCACCACCATGCCACCCCAACAGAAAAACACTTACTAACAGAAAGTATTAGTAAGTGTTTTTTTTCCTCAGTTTTCAATTGTTTCTTTTGATTAAGTTTGGTTTCCCTATCCATACTGCAAGGAATTCCTTACAGTCACTCAGAGGACACCAATTCTCAAATGTGCCCACAACAAAAAACAAAAAAAAATTATAGATTTCAATTTTGATAAGCTGTGAAATGTATCTATAGATAGGCACACTAGTGAAAAACTGAAATGCTATTGTGATAGCCACAGTTGTAAACCAGCTGATAATATTGAGAGGCAGAACTTTACAAAACCTAAACATTATCACAGTGAGAAATATCTTCCATATTTAAAATTGCAAAGTAAACTGTACAAATATGTACTAAGCAGGAAGCTTACAGGCAGCTTTTTTTTGCCTATGCTCTCTGCTAAGACTGCCCTGTTGTGTCATATGACTGGGACCATAGAGATGAATGAATCACACCTTAGTCCCATTTAGCTCATGACAGTATTAAAGTATGAGTCATCATGTTTGTCTCCCCTGTAGCAGTTATATTTGCAAGTCCAACTAAAAATTTGTGGGTTTGCTTGGGTAGTAAGTTTTGATCCCAGACACTGGAGATGCACAGGAATGATTCATTTCCCAAGGGTCTGTGTTGGATTTTTTTGCTGACCAAGTGCTGATCACAGCCTCAGATGAGAGAAGAAAAGTGAATGTATAATTATTCCCCTGATGACAAAAACACGGGTTTCAACACACTCATCCTTTTAGCAAGCAGCATGGAAAAAATCATGTGATGCAGAGATGCATGATCCCACATTTGCTGTGGCGAAATGGTAATAAGTCATATGAATTATGGGCAGCACTGAGCTTCTTCAAATGACCACATAAACGGATGACTATCAGCAGCGCACTGTTTTTTTTTTAAACACAATAACCTCCATTCATCTGGGTTCAATGGCTTTTGAAACACTGAGCTCCACAGATTGTTGTGTGGAATGTTAAAGGCTGCAGTTGTCAACAAACAACCATCAATGTTCGGCAAACATGTGGTTTCCCAACAAAAGGCGAAGACATGCAGGGTGGGGGGCCAACAAGCTGTAACCGACAGTGACCATCTGACCTCCACCCACCTGATGGTCTATCCAGACATAACATCACACCTTGGAGCATTCCGGTTAAACAAGCCCAGGCTTGTCACCGTTTGACCCCAAAATACCATAAGTCAGTGGAAAGAGGCGCCTTGCAGCTAAGTCACGATGCTTCTGCAAACAGAATCCAGAGCAAAAGGAGCTTCTGTCACAGGTCATAAGAGTCACTGGCTAAGAAGGAAACAGATGACGTAATTCTCAGATGTTTGTCATCCCCTTTTATTGTTCCCTAACAACTGTATCATCAATGCAAGCACAGAAAACCTCATAAAGGCTAGGATGAACATTATAAAACCACATTCAAAAGTAGATTTAAAAATTTTTTTTTTTTTTATCTTTATAGGTCTCAGCATTTGACCAGAGGACATAGTGTAATCAGTACTTAGAGTCTTTGGTTTCATTATTTCCCACATTTGCCAAAATCCCACAATCGCTCTGCCGTTTAGCATATTCAGATGTATTTTAGTTAGTGCTTTTAGTTTCATTCTGACTTTGAACTTAATATTATGGATGAATGCACATCTGCAAACGGTTATGTACTCCCACCACTCTGCTGTCACTGTTATGCTTTGCACATCATAGGTTTTGGCATGTACTTTGGTCATGTCGTCACACCAAATTATGGTTCTCTGGCAGAAATTTAATTGCAATTATATTGATTATTGTATTTCCTTACCAAGACTGAATTACCAACCAGGCAATATTAGTAACTTACGTGGAGCCCCCAAAGCCCCCTGCACATCAGTTATATTAGACTAACTTCTTATTTTTCTGAGGATTTGCAACATTAAAAATACAATATCAACCAAGGTGGTTCCTGCATTAATTGATAATTTTGTGTTCATGTCTTATAGACAGGCTCTGTGTCAATGTCTAGTTTAAATGGCTATGCTGAGCTCACAAGGTACACATTACTAAAACAAGTGGTGTTTAGTGATATTACCATAAACAAAGATACAGCCTGCTGACATCAGGTTACAGTACATTGCACACAGAGTGGCAGGTGGGCAATCAGTAAGGGCACAACTTTTGCCCTTAATGCTGACAGATTAATCCAGTCACTTCCCCTACCCAGGTCTCTCTTTAGTGTCATGTAAGAAATCACATTATTACGGAAATACAACCGTAATCTGTTTCTCAACTCCATATTTACACACTGGCTTGCCAAACTACATCACAAACACACTGAAAATGTTCACTTTTTAGGCACATTTACATATTAAGAATACCAACTGGAGGCAAATTCTGCCTGTTTTTTTGTAGCTAAAAAATTATTTTTGCTGCCCTTGTCCTCATGTAAGTCTACGCAAAACTAAATTCAAAGTAGAGTTTTTGCTCTGGAATATAACAAGTATGAGGAAAAACAACAAGGAAAGAAGAAAAACACTGCCATGTAAAGTCTTGATAAAAAGCTGAGGAGTGACAAGTACACACTTGAGGCTTGGTATTTATTCTTAGACTAAATGTCCTGCTATTTCCTTCCTGTTGGTAACAAGCTGGGAATTTTGCTGGGAACATCCCGTCCCTTCCAGACAGAATGTGACTGTTACCAAACTTCTTTCCTCTGTGAATAAACAAAACATGGTAAGCCTCCAGTGACTTCATACAGGGTCAAAGACTTGCTGTAGAGTACACCATGTGCTGAGGAAAGGTTTAGAGTTAGAACAGTTTCTGCTTAAGCAAAGAAATGACACATTGCTGCTCTCCAACAGCAGCAAAAGTGATATGGTAAGCAATTAGATTTTTTAAAGGACTGCATTTAGCCTTGAAGATGCAATATATGTTCTCTCAGGGAATTCTGGCAGAAGAAAGAATAAAGTCTGAAGAGGTTAAAACTCCAGAAACAGTTAAAGTACATAGGCTTGCATCAGGGTCTCTGATAAAGTTCAGTAGCTAAAATGCTGGAGATTTAACCTATTTGGATACCTTGGAAGATGTGCCAGAAACCTCTGCTCTGTTTCTAAAAGATAGAACAAACTCAGAGGAAGAGAAACCTGTATGAGTCTATACAGTAAATTAAATGTTCAACACTGTTTCAGAGAAAGAAAGAAATAGGGACAGAATGCAATGATTTCATTTAAATGCTAACTGAAACTACATAGAAAACACATCAGCTATTGACACTAAAATATGGTTTGAAAAATCTATGATACTTTTGAATTTGATGCCAACAAAATGTTTCATAAAAGTTGGGTCAGGTGGCAACAAAAGCCTTTGTGTAATACCAAAACACAACCTCCTACTGGAAATTCGAACAACTAATCGGGTTAATTGGCAACAGGTCAGTAACATGATTGGTGATTAGAAGCAAAACACATCACAGAGAATTTCAGTGTTTCAAAGTCAATGGTCTCCTAGAGAGAATATGGACAATACAGTGTGTTACTAGTGCACAGTTTTAAAGCTAGCATCCGTGATGGCATCCGGGGGCATTAGTTGTTTGCACATCTGTCAAGGCACAATGAATGCTGAATGATGCTTGAAGGAGTTGGTGAAATATATGCTGTCATTTGCATTACATCTTGCTCAAGGAAGGCCTTACTTATTTCAGCAAGACATTCTGCATGTATTACAACAGCTTAGCCCCATATACAGTGCAATGAAAAAGCATTTGCCCACTTCCTGATGTCATACTTTTTTGCATATTTGTTACACTTAAATGTTTCAGATCATCAAACAAATTTTAATATTAGTCAAAGATAACCTGAGTAAATACAAAATGCAATTTTTAAATGATGATTTCATTTATTAAGAGAAAAAAGCTATCCAAATTTACCTGGCCCTATGTGAAAAAGTAATTGCCCCCCTTGTTAAATCATGAATTAACTGTGATTTTTTGGAAAGCTGAGTTCAATTTCACCGAGGCCTGATTACTGCCAGACCTGTTGAATCAAGAAATCACTTAAATAGAACCTGTCTGACAAAGTGAAGTAGGCTAAAAGATCTCATAAAGCAACACATCATGCCATGAGCTAAAGAAACTCAAGAACAGATGAGAAACAAAGTCAGTGACATCAATCAGTCTGGAAAGGGTTTCAAAGCCATTTCTAAGGCGGTGAGAGTCATTATCCACAAATGGAGAAAACTTGAAACAGTGGTGAACCTTCCCAGGAGTGGCCAGCCTACCAAAATTACTCCAAGAGCGCATCGACAACTCATCCAGGAGGTCACAAAAGAACCCAGATCAACATCTAAAGAACTGCAGGCCTCA